>JANUWG010000079.1:0-16618 GCA_025175695.1 Eugenia klotzschiana
AATCCGAGAAAAACCTCTCTCGAAAAGATTCTCTTACTACTGTTTATATACTGGAACCAATGCAGGTATTTATACCAGCTGGCCAGAACTTCAAACTATGTTAAAAGACTTGAAAAGTCCGTCTTACAAAGGTTTTTATACCTTAGACGAAGCGACAGCATCCATACAAAGTGTGTGTGGGAGCAATTATACTGTTTCAGAAACTATACGTAATTCTTATACTATGGAAGACTCTTTCAAAGACGTATCTCTAGAATAAAAAACTATTCCAAAGACTATCCCTATTGAAGACCCATATCAAATGTTTCAACTCATTCAGAGCTTTTTAGCCACTACTCAAGCTAAAGAAGCAGGGATATATTTTTCGAACGATTTCTTTATAGATCCTCGAAAACCTTGCAAAAACCTGTGCAGCCACAACCCAAAGATTTTAAGAGGCTGCACTTGTATGCTGAATTTTTGTGTTAGGAAAGCCAACTTTTTCCTCGACTCTTTCAAACCAGTGTTCTATCAAGGAATAATAATTTCTTTAAAATTATTATTGGAATTTGGACTTATTGATAGACTCTGGATTGAGGATATTTCGTTTTTCGAGCTACTCCCGCGGAAACTATCCTCCCTACTGGAATTTATCACTGGAGAAATGACCACGTTTTGTTTAACATTTGACTCCTTGGCCCCTTACAAATCTACTGGTGTTAAACATGTCATTCGAATCAGTTTTTCGGGACAAAAAGATTTTAATCCCTACAAACCATTTGAAGAAGCGCCTCTACAACTACCTCATCTGCTACCAGCTACCAATTATCGACATTGGAGAGCAGCTGTTTTGGGATTTAAATGGGATGCTGCTTGTTGGATTGAAGACTATAATCTAGCTGGAGAAGACCTAGATGCCAAATACTATACGCCTAAACCGATCGGACAGATGTTCATGCCGTTCGAGGTGGAACTTGTTGATAGGCCACTAATCAGACACTATGAGAGCACCATCGAGAAGGAAGACACCGAATGTGAATCCATCTCAACTATGACTATCGAGCCACCGGAGGAAGCGACAAGGGATCAACAGTAGGAGGAATCTTACTGTTCTCTTTACTTTTCCCAACTTTATCCTGTCGGCCATTACTGTTCAAACTTTTGAAAAAGAATGTCTGCCACTTCTGAAAGAAATCAACTAAGGCCATAACTTTCCGCCCCGGACTTGTAAGAGTTTGGAATCCGCCCGGACTTGAAACAAGATGAAGTCCGAAGAATTATTGGAGAGTGAAGAGACTTCCTCGACTACTATAAGAAGGCGGAATGCAAGAAGGATCAGCATGACTTTGGTCACTTACCACTTAGAAACAAAACCCCCCTGAAGAGAAGAACTTCGAGGCGAAGTATAAAACTTGAAGACCCCCACTTCCTTTCACTTCTTACTTTTCGCAACTTTCCACTACTGGTGTGATTAGAGAATTTTCATTCTCTAAGAGTATGTATACTTAAGCTTTACATTTCCTGTCTGAGATATTATACTACTTGTAAGGGTATGTTTAACTCTTCGGAGTAAATAAAGAATTTCGTTTGTATATGTATGATGTTTGAAGGAGAAAATCTTTCCAAAATAAACAAGCAACAGGACGTGAGTCTAATTCTGCGTGTCGGAGCTTGAGATCGCGTAAATCCCGCATAGGCAAGGGCCGTTTAGGGTAGCAAAACTCGCTTTTTGGCGTGGATAGCTGTATAAGTTTGTTCGTTTCATGTTCTTCGAATCCTTTTCAAATAGATTACCAGACAATCGAAATCTGTATTCTTCGATAAACCTAAAAACCTTGCAAGTTAGTCACTAATATCAAGACGACAGGAAAGCAAAAATTTTCAATGGAGAAAACACCAGATAAAACCGCTTTGGAGATCACTCAGACTCTTGAAACTTTAAAGAAAGAAGTTAAACAATTTCATCAACATTTAGAGCGAATAATCACTGATCTAGGAACTCTTCACCAACTTCAACATCAAGAAGAACTAGATGCAAGTCACGACTGTATTAAAATAACTCAAGAACTGGAACAAGTAATGAAAATATTAAGACTTACTTCTAAATATTCATTATGAACTCCAACCCTACTGCTGCACTTATTCACTTGGAAAATTATCTTAGAACTGAATACATCGAAGCAACTCGAATCCACGACTTGACTCATTTCCAAAACCCGAACTGCCCTTGTAACGAATACTTTGAATATACAAGCACTTTAACTGACCTGATTTCGCAGTGTCAAAACTTGATCCGATTCTGTAGGAACCAAAACTTTAACTCTAACCAGAGGAGAAGATAGCAACGAGGTAATTCCTTAGGGTGAATTTTCAGATTCGCTTCTCAAGGTCCTCATGAATCCGTTCATAGACTCCATTTCCAACTTATGCCTATATGATTATACTGATCGAGATACTCTAGTCAAGGCTAAAGAAATTTTGGAAACTTTCATTAGAGAACAAGGATTTTTTCACAAAGAATACCATATTCGAACTAATACTCCGACTTGTTTTAGGAGTAGAAGTAACCCCGAACAGTTCCCTTACGACAGGTTTTGTGAGAAAGAAAACCGAAGACTAGCCTTATTCACAACTATGCTATTAAGAATAGAGCTATATCTGGGAAACAGAGAATATACAAATTTAAACTCTACTCAATTCAAAATCCCACAACATCTCGACCAGCCAGAACCAACTCTAGAGACTCAACTTAGGCTTGGAGTACCTTCCACTTCTCGAACTAATCCTGAGACGGCTTCTTCTCTCAGACCTTCGTCTAGTATTAATATAAATACTACGAGAAGCTACTTTCGAAACTACTCTACGCGTAGCCAAAACTAGGTTATCTTCTTTCCTCTCCCCCGGCTAGTGGGGAGAAAGAACAAAAATCATATAGAGTAATTTAGGCATTGTCCTTAAGTCTCTCAGTCTCTCTACCCCCTTCTAAGCTCCTCCAAAATCTTTGATGGCGTTCTTCAAATTAATTTTACTACAAAAGATGACAGACGGCTCTCAAGGTGTTTATTCTTTTCAAGGGCTCGATGATATGCGGTGGATTGAGCTTCCATGGCGGTATGCGGGTCATCACATTCCTTCTCAAATCCCACAAGGGTGACTGGGTTGTCCAGCATATCATCGATGTACTTCACCAAATCCTTAGTACCTTGAATGTCACAGTCCATGTTAGATAACACCCTTGTAATCCCCTCTCTCTCAGCCTTGTAGTGAAACCATTCCTCAGTCATCTAAGCACTCTGGAGACGCTCTCCCCTCTCTCCCAGCCTCGTAGTCGAATCAGTCCTCAGTCGTCAAGGCCATCCCAAGATGTTTTCCTATTGTGATCAACTTCTCAACCATTATCTCCTTTGATCTAGAGACTTTGGAGAGCATTTTATGGGCAACCTCCTGCATTTTGCTCTGACCCACGAGAACATCTTTGGCATGGTTGACTCGATCCTTCTTGTTCTAGCAGTCAGGCTCCAGGGAAAGGAATGTGCTTATATTGGTCTTATTTTCTAGGATAGCCTGACAAACATGATTGAAGACAAGCAAAAACTCCTCAAAGTCCGCTCGGAAGGGGTGGGTTAGAGGAATGTTTCTTAGCTCGCCACTATGCAGCATGATCAGTATTTCCAGCAGCACATTGGGTAGGGTAATGATACAAGCGTAGGTGAAGCTCAGGCGCATGATGAGCTCTCTCTAGAGAGTAAGAAATTCGCTATTGAAGTAAATAGCGTAAGAATCACAAGAATTGGTAGCCATTTTGAAGTGAAAAGAAGAATTTGGAAGTTTTAGTCGATGAGAGAAGAAGAAGATGAATGATTGTCAGAAGCAAATGCACTTCTCAGGTCATGAGGTGTTGTTTATATCGGGAGTCCTGGTGGAAGTTAAAACGATATGGAAGTTGCCAAGTGATGTGCGTTAATCGCTAAAGCACACACATCTTGAATGATTTCTACAATTGATTCTAGGCAAAATCTCATCAAACAAGTGAATAGAATTACCTCAAAAAATGAAGAAAGCACTCGGGTATTTCCTTTATCCGAACAAAACATGTGGAAATAAGGACATTACCTTGTTATAGAAACCGATCAAAGTTGCGGTTTGGTGAAGAGGAACTTCAAAGAAATCAGCTTTACCAAAAAAAAAAAAACTTCAAATAAATCAGGTATTTTCAGGGGGAAGAAAGGCTAAATAAAGATTGAAAGATACAGGATCTTCTTCAGAAGCAAAAATGGTGGAAGAATAAAATTTTCAAAATTTTGGATTTTTCATTTTGGATCATCAGAAATAGAAATTTTTTTATCTTCTTCCAAAAAGTCGAGTATTTTTCAAAAGTTAGTTCCGCAAAGGAGGGAGGGAGAAGGGGAGAGAGAGATGGTCACACAAATCAAGTCATCCTGGGGGCAATCAAACGTGGCAAAGAGCTTCTTTTTCCTTGCTTTAGAATTAGAATTTGTTTGAGCCATCGTTCCTTTTGCCTTCCTTTCCTGAATATGGATAATTAATTCGAACATCAACTAATTACGATGAACACCAAAGATGTCGCACAATTTCTACCCTAGTGATATACAGCCTTTAATTGGACTTGTCAATTGGCGAAAAGAAGCCAAATCACATCTTAACCCAATTCGTAAATGCAACATCTCATATGGACATGCATCTCTATGATCAAATCAAATTAAAAAGGTCAGATAAATCTAATCCGGAACATTTTGGGCTAGGGTTTGGGTCAACTTGATTCAATCCAATCATTATAGTTCATTATTGATTAAATATAACGTCTAGTAGGGATCCTTTGCGGTTTACATGAGACCATTGTTCAATGGACTTCGGTCTTCAATTCAGTGGGCAGTGAAGTGATCTACCTCAACGGGGTAATAGTAGCGAGTGTTCTGACTTCGGTCTCAATTTCTTCGAGGAAAAGTGTGATGGTTCACTCCCAAAGGCATTAACTTGGGCTTCGACAAGTTCATCTAGGAGAATATACAATGGAAGGACTATCTGAAAATCGCGCTAAGTGTTGTCCCGTAATCTCGCGACTGTGGATGAATCAAGTCATCTTGAATGAACCATGAGTCTTCGAGAGCCTTGATCTGATGACCTTATGGTCATGGAGGAATGGTGACATCTTCGGCTTAATCGGGTTAGGAGATATCATCTTAAACTATTCTAAAAGAGGAATTTAATTAAATCATCCCAATATTTTATGAATGATGAATCAGTCGATCAATTAAAAATCATGAGATAAATGCAAGAGAATTGCGATAATTTAAGAGATAGACAGCCATACTCACCACACTTGACGATTTTTATTTTTATATATCAATCACATAGACATGCAGATGGATTGTGAGGTTTAGACACCTAAAAAGTTAGGAATCCTAAGGTTCAAGGCTCCCACGACTCGGAATAATAAATTTGCCCACAAACACAACCTATGATAAGTGGGTTAGAATCAAAATTTCGAGAAGTGAACAGAATTGGAAATGATTGTCCCAAGCACAACAAAAGCAAGATCCAATCAAACTTAATACCCTACTAAAGGTTTCCTAAGGTGAATCGCGGCCGGGGTTTGGGCGCTCTTTGTGTGTGCAATGTGTAGTGATAGGTATATACAAATCATAAACAATAAGTGATATCAAACACTGCTTCTAATAACACCAACATAATATACATTCCTCCACCAAATCTACAAAAACAAATAAGTCAGCACGACACTTTACCCCTTATAACTCCCATCTGCATAAACAAATGGTCAATGGACTTGCCTCACCTTCAAGAGCGCCTGTACGAAAGCATGTTGAAAAACAACCAATTTTTTTAATTAGCCTAAGTCCACTTGAAGTTTAAAACCAAGTCCCCAGTGGAGTCAGCAGTCTATCGTAATTCGACCTCGAGATACCATCTTAAAATGGTATCGAGTGATGGGCTAATGGATTGTCAAGCCTTATATACGAGTTTGGCTTTAATCCTCCCAAACCCATAACAAATCGCAATGGGATGATCAGATTCGATTTTTAATATGATCGGTGACATGTGTATGTTTACATGTATAGGAATAGCGACTAGCCTTTTTTTGGAAGGTAGACTAGAAATCTTATCAAGCGATTGGGAGAAATCATTCGATTCTGCGCAATCAGATATTAAAGGTTTGTGAACTTGAGTACGTCGGTATTTCTATTGATGCCTTTTCGGTACCGCAGTTGGTCATTTATCTAACATGTTCATGCAGATTTTCATTCGTCTTTTATTCTAGTGAGGTGAGTTTAATTTCTATATATGCATGTGTCACGGGCCGATTGCGGAGGTCCGACTCGTACGGCGGCTTGGGCTACTTTGTATCGTTGGAACGTCCAAGTTAAACCTTCTTTGATCTTCTTCTCGGATCTTAGTAGAAAGAGAGAATTCTAGAGAGAGAAACTCTAGGAGGAATTTTTTGTTATTTCTCTTGTGGATGGTCAAATGAGAAGGATGACACCCCTTTATATAATAGAGGGACTCAAATCACAACCGTTGATCTCTACCAGATCCGATGGTTGAGATTACATCTCCCATCTTCCTAACCACCGTCATTAATTGAGAAGCTTCCAGAACCTACAGACAATTACAGTATCGCCCATCATTGGAAATATTCTAGAAATAAGTAGAAATACTTAGTAGAAAACCCTAGACAAACCTTAAGGGACCCAGACACAGCAAGTTTTGGGATCTTCTCGGCCAGATACATGATCAATTGGGGCCCAAAAACCTCGGCCCGTGTCATTCTTCCCCACCCATTTGAATATCGTCCTCGATGCTCATAGCTCGGGGTCAATTTTTGCACCATTTTCTTTCTTTTGGCCCCCCGCTTCATTTCCTTGAATCGTCGGCTTCTTCTGTTGCTTTTTTCGTCCGCGAGAGTGCTTCTTCTTTGGCTTCAGGACTTGGTTTTTCTTTGGGGATTCGACCGCCTCTTGAGCCTTCAGTGACTCGTTCTTTGTTTTGGTAGCTTCAAGGTCTTCCATCTCTGGAAACAGCTCATGGATAGACAGGGTGTTTTAAGTTTACGTGGGCAGCTCCCAGTCTTTCTTTAACTTCTCCAAAAGTCGAGACTTAGTGCACGACTCGTTCAGCATCAGAGCTCCTGGTTCAGGATCCACAAGTTGAATTGTGGAGATGCTCTTTGTCTCCCTTATTCCTGTGAGTATGGTCACCACTAATGGGCAATCTCGATCGGTTATGATAATCGACTTGCTCCTCATGTCAACTATCTCTTTAGCGCCGTCAAAGAATCCTATGCCCAGAATAAGATCATAATCGTTGAGCGGAATTACCTTGAAATCGAGCGATCCAATCCATCCGCCGACTTGAATTCCAATGCCTCTTGCCACACCAGTAGCTGGTCTATCTTCTGCGTTGACCGTCTTGTACCATCGCTCAGTGGATTCCACCTTGAGTCCCAGCCACTCTGCCACTTCGCTCGGATAAACAAATATGTTGCCCCCGTTTTCGCCACGTACCTTGACTTCCATGAAGTAGAGTGCCTTCGCACTCGGGGATAGGCACCCGGGGATAGTTTTGGCGGTGATCGAGCTCTCACAGTGTTGAGTCGTTGTATCGCTCCAAGTCGCACTTCCCTTTGTTATTCTTTCTTTGGTTCCACATCATTTTCCTTGGCAACGACAGAGTGTATCGTTTTCCCTTGATTCTTCTTTGGACAAAGCTGAGTCCAATGGCCGCCTTTGCATATCCCGCATGGCTGCGATGGAGGGTGTTTGAACTTGTCCTCCTGGTTGTAGTACGTGTTTTGGGTCGATTCCCCGATGTTGGTAAGGAGGTCTAGATAAACCTTCTCCCCAAATCTTCTCTTTTCACCATGGTGTTTTCTACCACAGTTGGAATCGTCTTCTTCTTCCTTGAGATCCATGTCTCGATCCGACTTGCTTTTGGATTTGGATGAATCGATCTTGCTGAAGTCGATCAGCGATTTGGCCACGTAAATCACCTTTGTGATATTTCAGACATCTTTTCTCTTTAGCTCAAGTTGAACCCCTTCCTCACTCAGATTGGAGATTTGAAGTTTGAGCTCAGTGAACCCCTTCACGTACTCTCGAATCGTGCCTTTTTGCTCAAGGCAATAGAGTTTGCTTCGGGCTTCTTATGGAGCAAACTCGGGGTAGAATTGTTCCCGAAAGGCTTTAACAAACTCGTCCCACGACTCTATGGGATTCGATACGCCTTTCTTAGCTTCATCATCTAAAGACTGCCACCACAATATAGCGTTATCATGAAAAAAAACAAAAACAAAGTGGTATTTAGTACCTTGATCGTATCATCATGGATACCAATGGCTCCAAAGTAATGTTCCATGCTCCAGATGAAATTGTCCACCTCCATGGCGAATTGTTCACCATTGAACTCTTTCGGTTTGGGCATATCGATCCTTGGCGCCGTTTGAACGGTGATTGCACCATTCGTAATGCTTGTTTTACACAAAACTAGCTCGGTCTTGAGTCATTGAATCTCCAACTTTAGCACGTCGATCTCGGCTTAGTGAGAATTTTTTTTTTCTTCGACGTCCAGCTTCAAAGCTTCGAATGATGCTTCAAGAGCTTCATCTTTCATTTGTAGTGGGGCCACGGCTCCATTGAGAACGACGGAGAAGTCTTCGCGAATCGACCGATCAACAGTGGTGATGTGTTCTTTCGCCTCGTCAAGTCCCTCGATGAGCTCCATCATAGTAGCTCGCATCTTTAAGAACTTTTCGTTGAGAGCGGACAATGCATCCGATGATGCCTCTCTTCTTTTTTATTTTCCCCGGGCTTTCTCTTGTAGGTCTTTCTCATGTTGGCTTTCTCCATCCACTATGACTTGATCCACTTTGGAGTTTGGCACGACCTCGACCATCTTGATGCTCTACGATCTCACGAATGCTCGTCTCTACGTTTGCTCTAATACCACTTGTCACGGGCCGGTGGCGAAGGTCCGACTCATGCGGCAACTTGGGCTACTTTGTATCGTTGGAACACCCAAGTTAAGACTTCTTTGATCTTCTTTTCGGATCTTCGTAGAGAGAAAATTCTAGAGAGATAAACTCTGGGAGGAATGTTTTTGTTATTTCTCTTGTGGATAATCAAATGAGAAAGAGGACACCCCTTTATATACTAGAGAGCCTCATATCACAACCGTTGATCTCTATCAGATCCGATAGCTAAGATTACATCTCACATCTTCCTAATCACCGATATTAATTGAGAAACTTCCAGAAACTATGGGCAATTACAATATCGTCTGTCCTTGGGAATATTCTAGAAACATGTAGAAATACTTAGTAGAAAACCCTAGAGGACCCAGACACAACAAGTCTTAGGCGGCGGCCCACCACTCAGGTTGCGACAGGCTTCCTCTCCAACGGTGGTGGGCAACTTCTTCGGCAAGTATTTCAAGCCATAAACAAAGGCATTCATTGATGGTACCAAGAGGGCCGATGTTGTTGCAGGTTAGATTCATCAAGAAATTCAACAAGGTGGTTTTCCTTTTAGGTCTCCGTTTTGCTGCATGAGGAGAATGCCTTCCATGAGGTGGAGGTATTTGGGTATTTTCCTCCTCAACCATCTGCAGGTTTTGAAAACTATGGTGGCTCATTCGCAGCCCTGTCTCCTCTCCTTTGTCATATGTTTTATAGAGGTTGATGATGATTAGGACTCGTGACCGAACGACCCTCTCGGCTCGTGCGGGTGTCAGTAGGGAACTTGAATCTCCATTGTGGTTAAAGGTTGCCTCTCCATTCACCTCCCGTTAACTCCATTTTCTGAGCCTGGAAAGTTACCTCGGCAAATGGAAAGAAGACCTGGATATGGTCTCGGAAAACAATGATGAAAGACAATGTTCTCTTGTGAGCAACGAGCATTTGGGACCTGGCACGGTTCAGTTTGGAGATCTTCACTACCACCTTTGAGTCAAATTCATGACTTGCATAAGATATAAAAATATCCCACTTTAATTCCGCAATTCACAAAATGGGAGATGATCAAATCCCTGGATTTCTTTTCCTATCTTATTCAGTATTATCCTCACTAGAAATTTGGACGACCAAACGCAGCCTAAGCGCTTAAAAAATGTTTGGATTTGGATTTGGATTTAGATTTGAAAAGGTTCATTATTTTTCTAAAGAACAAAATCTACAAAATTAAAGGAAATCTAAGCCTAAAACTAGAAAAAAAAATGATCAGACCATGCAAGTTTGGCATTTCCTATTTTTAGGGATTTTCTGAAATTTTTTAGAATTTATTATTATTATTATTTCTATTTATTTAATTCGAAAAATGATTCCGACCGGGTCAGCAAACCCGGCCCGCGCCATGGGGCGCCTGACCCAGACCGAATGTGTCTAGGCCGATCTAAAACAACGTCATTTTAAGTGTTTTCTAGCTTTTCCTTTTCTAATTGATTTTTTAATTTTTTTATTCTTTTGTATGTCAATTTTTTTATTATGGTTTAGTTCACAGGCTGACACGTGTCGAGTCAGGGTCAACGAAACCGTCACAACCCGGTCAACAATCCGCCCGAATTATTTTTTATTATTATCTATTTTTTATTATTTTCTTTTTTTTATTATTTAGCCTAATTAAGCTAACTAAATCGGGTTAACACTAACTAAACTCTAATTAACCCACTAAGAAACCCTAATAACCACCTAGCAACCTACTCGCCGGAGAAGATGATCGGCGGGTTGCCAGCCGGCCAAACCGCACCGGCAACTCATCGGAAAATGCAAAACGGAGCCTAAAATTCACCGTTTTCTCTCTCAATCTTACCAAAACTAACCAACTAACGATTCCGGTAAAAATTTCCAGATTCCAACGTCCACTTTATCTCGCGATTTCCAGCGTTCAACTTGCGATTTAATCACACAGAAAGCTTGAATAAGGTTCAGGGAGACTTAACTTAACATCCTTGAAGCTCGGTGACAGTCGGTTTGATGGCCGGCAGTTCGCTATCCCGGCGAGGTACGAGAGAAGTCCATTCACTCGTTTTCAATCCGAATCAATGCATAAAAAATGTGCAAAACGAATTTAGAGTTGGTCCTAGATGGAAACCGAAGCACGAAAATGATGAACAAACAGATTTGGAGCGTTCGGTTTTGGATCGAAATTTCAGTTCTCTACGGCATTCTGTCGAACATTAAGCGTGCAACATTCGAAAACGTAAATCGCTCGTCGGTGGATCGCACTGATCGCAACGGAACCTATATTAGTGCTAAACTACCTCAGATTGGCTAACCTAACTCATCGATTCGATTCGACACGACCGAAATGGGACCAAACCGATCGGTCACAGCAAAGCAGAGCAGAAACAAATGCGAGGACTAACCTTCGATCGCCATAAATGGCGGCGGCACGGCGGAGTCAACCTGAGCTCGCGAATCTCTCTCTCTCTCACTCTCGCAGCTCTCTCTCTCTCTCGTCGCTTTTTCTTGACTAAGAACGAGACTCCCTCCGTTCTGGTAAAAATGAGGATGACGATGGATGAACCCCCAAAAACTGATTCTGTTCTCCTATCTTATCCAATCTCTGTAACTAATTCCAGCGAAGCAAGTCTTCTAGAAGCCTGGGGTATTACTTCGATCACCCTCCTGTGACCGACGCCATCTGTCCTTTTCTACGCTCGCTTCCTGCTTGGGTTCTCGTTTGATTGGCCGAGAAACAAAGAACCAACGACGGGCTGGGCTTGAAGTCCACGAAATGGCCCAGAAAGGAAGGTAAAAATGGGTAAAGAGTTAGATCGATTTTAAAGAAAAATGGACATAAGGACCCAAAGCTTGGGCCGGGCCAGATGCATTCATCAATAGAGTGGAAAAATAGAAACTTGGGCTCAAAAACAAAACAATACCCTAGGGGAAGGCCGACCAAAATGTGGGCAATTTGATGGGCTTACGCAAGCCCCTTTCTAGATTTTTGCCAATTGCGTTGATTGATTGATTTTTTGCTTCTCTCTTTTTTATTGCCAAAATCAGGTGTCAACAGCACTTTGACCAGAGTCCGGCCTCTTTTCTGGTAAAATAGTGACATGTCTGAAACTAGTATTTGTTTCAAATTCTGAGATTAAAGACATCTTCCAACTCATACAAACAAAACCAAAACCCAAGCTATGCATGATCTTTACCTAATTCATCTCCTGTTCGATCTAATCTCATAGGTATAATCTGTTGCATCCGTCTGATTTCATGCTTTGCTTTAGACTGTGGATGGTCATGCAAAAAAGAAAAAGGAAAATGGTGGGACTAGGATGTTAAGACATATCCATGCTTCTTACAAGCCCCGAGGTGGTTTTCTGATAAACAATATGATGGGAAATGTTCGCTAATCAGAATAATAAATGGACAAAACGACCCCAATCTACACTAGACAAAGTAACGCATCAGCAGCATAACTTGCTACAGAAACCAACACAGGCGAGATCATAGAGAGAGGATGAGAAACAAACGAGCTAGTTCACGACAGAGAAAACCAGCAGCTAGCCATAGCAAGCATTAGGAACCGGCCGAATCATTCAGATAATAGCATCAAAACCTAAAAGGACATGCAAAAATCCAAGGCTAACATACATTAAGCTTACAAAACAATCAAACCAATCTCATTTTGGAGGCCTATAAGCGGCAACCTATGAAACAATGGGACTAATCTTGTTCGTAAACCTCTAAAATGAGATTGGTCCTATAGTTTTGCTTGCTCTCGTAGAGCTTCGCTTGTCATTTCTTGAGATAGATAGCTGCCTTTTTATAAGGGAAAGTATCAAATATCGTGAGGTCGAGAAATAGGTGAGTATTAGGAGAGACATGGGATGTGTAATTTTTTGTGTGACCAATTCAACAATTTTTCGAGAATAATTATTGAAAACGTCTAAACATCAATCAAATTTCCTCATTATTCCTTGGGCTTTGGAAGAAAATCTTTAGTTTTTGGGTTTTTCATTACGAAACTAATAACTTTTGGGAAAAACCGGTCCGGGCCAATCGTCCGACTTGCACATCAACCACTAATATTAAATCTGCCCAATAATAAATAAATAAACAAAAAAGTACTTTTAGTTAGTCTAATGATAGAGAGGCTAAGCCAATAAAAAAACCAGAACAAGATAGGTAGCAAGTTTTAAAGACACTCACGTGGTGGAATTGAATGCCGCCATTAAATGAAAGTTGGGTGTGGAGGGTATAAACGGACATAAATTCGGGCAGTAAAACATGGAAAGCATCGTTTGCCATTACAACGACTTGTGTTCCAGCGACTCAACCAGTGTGCTTGCTTTTAAAAGAAATTGGACAGGCTAACACCCCCAAGAAAGATTTCACGACTTTTTTCTTTTTTAAAACATAAAGGATCTTGAAATTAATTATTTACTTAACTTGAAAACATAGTGATGCATCAAGTTTTTATCTGCAAAATGGATGACTAGTGTTGAATTGCCGTGAAATATCTTCCTTGTATGAAAAAAAATGTAGCAGGACAAAAGGAAGAAAAAAAAAATGGAGGGGAAAAAAGAGGATGGCTTTCTCTTCCGATCGTGTCATTTTACATGTATTTTATTATGGTGGTTAATCTTTGAAAGTATTTTGTTTTAGGATTAATATCACGAAAAACCTCAAACTGATACATCTGTGATAAATTTACCCCAAACTATTTTTTTACCATAAAAAATCCTAAACTGGTATAGCTTTGACAAATTTACCCCAAACTAGTACACATGTGACAAATTTATCCTTTGTTAGTTTTCGTTAAATTTCATTGTTAAATTGTTGAGTTGAATAACACGTGACAATTGCTGGATATACACATTTGGGGTTTTTGTATCAATTTGAGGTTTTTCGTAGTATTGATCTAATTTAACATAAACTAACAAATGATAAATTTATCATATTTGTACCAGTTTGCAATTTTTGCATAGTCAAAGTAATTAGTTTTGGGTAAATTTATCACAAATATACTAGTTTGGGATTTTTGGTAGTCGAAAAAATAATTTGGGATAAATTTATCACAAGTGTATCGATTTGAAGTTTTTTGTAATCAAAAAATAGTTTGGGTAAATTTGTTACATGCATAGCAGTTTAGAGTTTTTCGTGATATTAACCATTTATTTTAAAAATGTTCACATATATTGTTGGTGCACCTAATACCAATCCATGTGAAGAATTATTTATCAAGCCAATCATATATTTAATTTTAAAAGGTTTCTCAAACAATGTCGTTTATCGTTTATCAAGCATATTAATTCAATGCAAAGCGTTGATTTTTGCACGGTCAAACCACAAAATTAGAGCTCAACAAGATAGAAATTCGGGGACAAGTATCCAAATAAAGATTAATATTTTGGCGGTTGGTCAATAGAGGACTTTTGATCTATGAAACTGTTCGCGCGATTTTATATCGGGAATATCTTTCACCGAATACTCGTGCTTCGATTTTTATTAAGACGGGTTCTGTGGCTCTGTTCTGATGGAAATGTCAGATGAACAGGGTAGATGAAAGGTGATTGATGAAAGTGTTGCGGAAGATGAACAATCTACAACTACAATACTCCTAATTGCTGAAATAAGAAGTAAATTGCAGAAATATGAAAGTACAAGAACTGAAAATGTGCGGAAAGTTAGAACTACAAGTTACGAAGAACATGGAAAACTTAAAACTGCAGAAACAGAGTGTTTTTTGCTTGATCAGTGCCGGGGGTTCCTCCTTCGTTCTTTTTGGTATTTATTCCTCTTGATCTCTTGATCGTCTGAGCGGTTTCCTTCGTTTTTTCAACCGCTTGTCTGAGCGGTTTCCTCCTTTTCTTGAACCGCTTGAGTAGTTCCTTCTCGTACTCTTGATTTCTTCCTTAATTCTCAACCGCTTAGGTAGTTTCTTTTTAATTTTGAATCTTTCAACTCTCTCGCTCTTCATGATCCTCCATGATTTTCATGATTTGTGCATGGAATCAGGAATGCCTTTAATTCTGCTTATAACTGCATAACCGGTCGAAGTTTTTCCCAGAACTTCTCCCATCTCCTACTAGTGGTTTATTTTTGTAACTCTCAATTTTGAAATTCCCGAATGTCAAAGTATAAAGTCATCAACTTATATAAGACTATTTTTATCTTGCCGAAGTTGTGTTTGTTGCGCTGACGTTCGGTAATGCTTTCCCGAAGTTAACGTTGCACTCCACAACCTCTTTATTGAAACTTGGGAATATGTGACTCGTCTCATTTATTCCCGAATCATCAAGAAACCCCTTTCAGTTTTACCTCACTTCGGGAATATTTGGCTTCGAAGACCCGAATAACTGTTTCTTTCCAACGAATAAAAAGGGACGCTTCTTTTATATATCAACACATGCCCCCTTTTAAAAGAATTAAAGAATTAATTCTTTTAAATTCATACAATGATTAAACATGTACCTTTTTATTCCCGAACGACGTCTCCTCTTTTCTTTCTGATGTGACTTTCTCTGCTACATTAAATACCTGTCTTTTCAACTCTTTCTACCAAACGACATGCTTTGCGTCGTTTCAATCTTTGGCCCTTTACCATGTCAAGCGACGTCTTTCAAACCACTCCAAAATTTGACTTTTTGACTTCTTTTAACTGAAACGACGTCTCTTAAGTTGTTTTTGCTATTGGTCATAAAATTTCTCGTCCCTACAAAATCAAGTTTTTGTCATCTTCTCCTTATTTTCATTTCGCGCTCCCTTCTGATCTTCTTCTTCTTCAGAACACTCTCTCCAAACCCTAGCATCAATCTCTGCTTTCTGCATCAATGGCGCCTCAAGACTCTGCCTTTTCTTCCGAATCAACTCTCAAAAGGTTCTTTGACTTCGTGGAATCTAAGGATCTGGATGAGCGCCATTATTTCTCGCTCCTGAACGACGACGGTAACGATTCCTTCATCCTTGGCCCCGCCCTTTACAATCATTTCTTGGTTCCCGAAATTTATTCCAATGCTCAAGCTTTTCCCCGACATCCTACCGAGATACTTCCCATCCATGCCTCACCTGTGTTGGTTTATCCCTGGACTTCCGACTCTTCCCGTCTTAGGGCATTTTTCCCATTCGATTCTGCTTTCCATCAATGGTATTTACGACTTCGCCCTTTCAGGGCTTCACTTTGGGATGAACTTCAGATTCACAACGCGTTGCGTTTCTGCTGTTTCGACTATCGTCTGAATACTGAACTTATTGCTGCCCTGACTAGCTTCTGGTCTTCGTCTACCAACTGCTTTTTCTTTCCATTTTCCCCCATGACCATAACTCTTCTAGACCTCACCTGTATTACCGGGCTTAGCCCTCTTGGAACTGATGTTGCCACTCTGCCGACGAACACTCGTCTAGACTTCCCGGCAGTTTCGGAGGCTGATTTGTCCTTCGAAAATTTTTTAAACAAATTCCGTGGAGAAGAATATGAGGGCAGTGATATAGAACACATCGCCTTTCTGTTGTACTGGATGTCCAAATTCCTTTTCTTAAACCCTATTATTAAAGTATCTAAGGATTTTCTGAACATAGCTGCAGCCCTTACATCTGGGACCAAATTGGCTCTCGAAAAAACTGCTCTTGCTCTTTTGTACAAGAGTATTTCCCACGCTGCAT
>JANUWG010000080.1:0-16556 GCA_025175695.1 Eugenia klotzschiana
CCCTCCAATCACAATCCCATCAGGAGTTTTCCAAGACCGTGTTGTCAGCAAACAACATCGAGCTCAGTTTCCACAAGGCAAGGCGTGGAGGGCTAAGAAGCAGCTTGAGCTGGTCCATTCAGATCTTTGCGGTCCAATCTCACCAATTTCTAATGGAGGTAAACGATATCTGATCACATTCATTGATGATTTCAGTCAAAAGGTGTGGGTGTATTTCTTGCAAGAAAAATCGGCCCTCGAAGTGCACTGTTCGCACTATACTGTAGCGCACGAGATTTGAAAATTTTGTTCCGGACAAACCAAAATGTCAAATTAAGATCCATCAAATTCCATGGCTTCAAAACATCCTAAAGTTTCATCCTTATACCAAAAAGGCAGCCCAAAAACTCTTCAAACTAACGTAGCAACTCAAACTCAACATAGAAGCAAAATTGAGCCTCAAATCCGAAAATCATTCCGATTAGACAAACGAGAAGTGCGAGCACTTACATAACATTGGAGCATGTAGTGAAACGGGCTCGATGAGGCGTCCATGACGAGTGGCGTGCACGTACGATTCTTTCTTCCTCTTCTTCTTTCTTTCTTTTCTCTTCTTCTTTCTTTCCTTTCTCTCTTGGTGCATTATCCGCAAAGAAGGAAATCATTGCCCCTTTTCTTTCTTTTCCTTTATGTTGACTTTTCAACTTCTTCTTCTTCTTTTTTATTTTTATTTTATTTTTTACCGGTGGGTCCCACCACCTTGTTTTAACCTGATCAGAAATCCAAATATTACAAAACCCTCCTTACACACACATCCTGTCTTCAGAGGAAGAACAGAGCAATAAGCATAGTAAAGATGGTGTTTCCATTATCTGTTTTATCCCTTCATAAATTTTCCTTTTCGCGGCATATGCCCCTGGCCCCTCAAGGTACAAAGAGGGGAATCGATATGCCTAATACAAGCCAAGGGCATTCACATAATGCTTTCAAAGATTACTTTGCAAAGAATCACAATACATGAAACTTGCAGGGCAACATCAAAAGCATCAATCATTATGGGCAATTTACCAAGCAAAATAGCTACTCACATGTCAGAAGATCTACTTCTCCGCTTCGTGAGTAATGCATGCGAAGCGAGCTCTTCGATCAAAGCGTTCATGCCCGAGTACGAGGACCCTCCATCCTCGATAGCCCTCCTCGCCTTGTCCACGAGTAGCCTGGCCTGCCTCTCATCGCCTCCGCTTCATCCCCCGCCATGACTTGCCTCAGAGCCCTCTCTATCCTGTCCTTGCTCACTATTTCTCTGTCCGCAACTATGCCCACCCACTGTTGGGCCCCAACCTCTACACCGACTCTCAGCACTCGGGTCACCAGCTTCTCGTTGTAGAACTGCTTCGTGAAGACCGGCCACGTCACCATCGGCAACCCCGCGCATATCCCTTCGAGGGTCGAGTTCCATCCACAATGCGTCATGAATGCCCCAATCGCCTTGTGATCGAGGATCAACACCTGAGGTGCCCACTCTCGAATTATTAGTCCCTTGTTTTCCAGTTTCATCCTCTCCTCGAATCCTCTCGGGAGCCACTCCTCGTTGCCACCGGCCTCGTCCTTGCCCCCACCGCCTCCATCGGCTTTTCGGACAACCCAGATGAACTGCTGCCCTGAGGCCTCCAGAGCCAGCGCGATCTCCCTGAGCTGATTGGGGGAGAACTTCGCCACCCTCCCGAAACATATGTAAATAACCGAATTAGGATCTTTCGAGTCAAGCCATTGTAGGCCCTCGTGTTCATCGACCGTGGCCTTCTTTCCTCTCCTAGCCTTGTCTTAAATGTCCCTGTTGCACAACGAGACTGGACCAATGTGCCAGGCTCTCCTTCCTAGCACATTCCCGTAGTAATCAGCATAGTCAGGCTCTAGCTCGTAGAAGCTGTTGACTATGACCCCGAAGCTTCGAACCTCAGATTCCTTGGCCTCACGGGTTAGCCTCATGATGTCGTTTTCGATGCCGGAGCGGAGATAGTCCGGAAGCTGCTTTCGGGTCAACCTGATCTCGTGAGGGAAGTTGGGGATCGCAAAAGGGTCCAAATCGGATGACACATTCTTGTGCGGCTCGTGAAGCCTGATACACTCCGTCGCGCATAGCGCGAAGAAGCTCATTCCATGGAACACAATCCTAGGGACTCCTAACCTCTGAGCCACATCAGTTGACCATGGAAAGAACATGTCAGCCACCAGAATACCAAGAGGGTTCTTATTTAGAAGGTCCTCCAAAGGCTGCTTCAGCATTTCTGTGGCCTTAAAGAATTTCAGCCCCATCTCTTGGGAGGGGACCGAGTTGAGATTCTCGCATCCCGGAGGCAATCCGGCCTCTAGGGACAGGAATTCGATGGTCTCGACGTCGATCTTGGTCCCGAGCTTCTGTGTCCTCCGGATGGTTTGGGCGAAAATTGGTGCGTTCAGTGGGGTGGTGATGATGGTTGCTTTGAGGCCTCTTGATGCAAAGAGCTTGGCCATGTCTATGGTTGGCAAGATGTGGCCATGCGCCATGAAGGGGAAGAAGAATATGCGAAGCTGACGCAAATTATTGCTTCCCATGACTTTGCAATGGCGAAAAGAATTCAAGCAAGCCAATCTTGTCACAGGGTCTTCCTCAGTTCATCTTGTTCTTAATCATATGTTGCTGATATATATAGGTGTCACAGAGAGACAGAGAGAGAGAAGAAACTTTCAGATTCTTCTTCCATCAATCACACCTGTGGATAAGTTTAGATAATGGATAACGAAAGCGATGTTCCAGATTGCAAAGTGGAATTCATGCACGGTTCTACATGTCTATCAACATCCAGAAACTGGTAGCGAGCATGATTAATGAAGTATAAAAATAACTTTTGAGCACCAAGCAAGGGTGTCAAAATCGAAGTGAAAAATCAAACTGAACCGATAACCGAACTGAACTGAATTAAAAATTTCGTGAATTTCAGTTCGATTCAATTTTCGGTTCAGGTAATCAAAAAATTGTTATTCTTTCTTTCCGATTGGGTTATTTCATTTAGGTCCGATTCGGTTAACCAAATCGCATTGAAAGTATCCAAAATAACCTTTTTTATTTTTTCTTTTTCTTCTATTCTGGGTTGAGGGATGTGGCGAGGGCATCACAACCCTCGCCCTCCCTCGCTGACGCCACGAGGGCCTAGGCGAGACAAGGGCCACAACGCCCTCGCCCAGGGCTTGGGAGGGCCTCGCGGCCCTTAACCCCAAAAAAGAAAAGAAAAGAAAGAAAAAGGAAAAATCAAAATCAAAAAAGAAAAATCGAAAATCGAACTGAACCGAACGGAGCTAAACTGATTTTTTGGTTCGGTTCACATTCAGTTCAGGATGATATTTGGTTCGGTTTAAACTTACATCCTATTGGTTCGGTTCGGTTCGATTTTCGTGAAAAACATAACCGAACTAAACCATTGACATCTCTATTCGCGCCCCTCATTTTAATTGGAAAAAAAAGTGTCGTCCGAGCTAGGGTTTCATCAAACAAGATCGAGGAGAGGGGGCTGAGTAGGTTGCAATTTCAATGTTGGGGTTAGGATTTTTTTTTCTCGATCTGGAGCTTAGGTTCTTGAGCTTAAGCAGACTAATGCAGCCGGTCCAGTTTGTGCCGCCGGCCCATTTCATTGATTGAAGAAATTACCCATGCCCTCTTTTGCATCTTAATTCTGATTTTGATCCATTAGTTTTGAAAAAAAATGAATAATTCAAAAAATATTTTTCTAAAACGCTTGCAAAAATGAATAAACAAAAAACATCCCCATCATCAACAGAAATATATAGACATAAAGGATTGTCGATGATGAAAATATTTTTTATTGGATAAAAGTTGTGGCCTTTTCACGAGACCCTTGATAATCGAAAACAAATTTGCCTAATCGAGATACGAGGAACCGATTACCACTTTGGCATTAGCTTTTGACCAGTTGACCGCACGACAAAGCAACTTTTAAAATAACTGTATTAGTTTTATATAAGGAACAAGTCACCACAAATCTTAAATTATGCTCATTGTGACACATTTTACCTTCCAAATTTTCTCAAAATTGTATCAAAGTGACACATTTACCCTCCATTAAAAATCACCCTTAAAATCTGACATGGCACTAGCGTGGTGCCACGTAAGAAAAAACTAAAAAGGACAACTAAAATAAAGTTACTGTTGATCGTGATATACCGTTCATTGTTTCTGTTTATCATCTTCCACCTTGCCATCCCACGGCCAAAGCTCTTCCGGAGCTCATTCGTTGCTGCCCACTGCTGCCTAGACCTCCGGGAGCTTTGTCGTAGCTACTGGCCACGGCAGCTACGAGCTTCGAGGTCGGATCTGGCTTTGATGCTTGTGACCGCCATGCCCGCTTAAGCTCGAAACTTGGCCTGAGGGCAAAGCTTGACTGTCATCAACTTCGTCATCGTCTTCCTCTGCTTAGTCATCATCTGAATAAAGGCAGAGAGGCTCTCAGCCAAGAAGGATCCAACACATGCATTCTTCATTTTCTAGAGAAAAAGGAGCAGACAAAAAGGGGGCAAGAACGCTGATACTCTCGGAGGGAATAGGTGAGAAACAGAGAGATTAACGGTGAGAGTGAGCAGTCCATAGCAAAAGAACAAGCCTCATCCGCTTCCCCAAATCTGGAGTAGGTCACCATTTGCCCAAGCGACTCCACCAAAACCTTTCTCTCTCGCGCCCCATCTTCTGTTACCATAGCCTGAAAACCAAGGATCAAGATCCCCTTGCCGGTCTCGGATCATGAGTCTACCTTGCCGAGCTGATTTCATCCCAACCAAACCATCACTGTTGGTTGCTGTCCAAGTCTTGCAGATCCGACCTCAGGCCAAGCTTCGAGCTCAAGCGGCCATGGCGGTCACAATCTCAAAAGCCAAATCCGATCTCAAAGCTCACGGCCGACATGGCCAGCAACTATGACGAAGCTCCCGGAGGTCCAGGCAGCAGTGAGCAGCGACGGACAAGCTCTAGCAGAGCTTTGGCCAAGGGATAGCGAGGTGGAAGACAATGAACAGTAATGATGAACAGTAAATTGTGATAAACAATAACTTAATTTTAGTTTTCCTTTTAATTTTTTCTGAGCACCACATCAGCATCATGTCAAATTTTAACTAAAATTTTTAACAGAAACCTAACGGAGGTAAATGTGTCACAATAGGCATAGTTTAGGATTGTTGGTGGCCTTTTTCCTTATATATATATATATCATCTATATGTACAAATCGATTAGTAATTTCCTAAAGTAATTTACAATATGTCTGTAGCTATTCATCTCTACATGAATTCAGGAACTTTTCGACTTGAGATGATAACCATCGAGTAGAGCTATCACTGGTTCAGGCAAAGACTTCCATTTCGTGCTAATATCATCAAGTTTGTGTTTGGTCGTTTGGATTTCTAACTAGGATGGACTAGATAGGATTTGATACGAAATCCAGGAATTTTGTTATATTCTATGCATTTATTTGATGAATTGCAACAATAAAGCTAAATATTCCATATCCTGTCATGTCTATTCTTTGGTATGAACCGTCTATTAGTGTAAATGAACTTGAAAATGCGCAAAAGAATATGGTAAGACATCTCATGATTCACTGCTAAAGAAATCACAAATTCACAAACGGAGATAGCCTCCATCAATAAATCCATCCATAATTAGTGTACAATCTAAATCTTAAATACCAAGGAGCTTGTTGTAGCATTCCAAAGCCACATGTTCGACTATGACATAAAATGTAAACGAGCTACAACATCGACCTCATAGATTAGTCAACAAATGTCGAATCTAGTAAGAGAGACTAAACATGATCATTCACATTCGCGATACCCAAAAATTTTGTGTTTCGACTCTCTGGCCTACTTCATTTTTATTTACTTATTTTATTATTATTTTCCCCTCTTTGTTTTATTTCTTTTTATTCCCTTCCATCGTTCCTTAGTAAATTTATTAAATAATGAACTATACTAATAATCATAATACATACAGAAAAACACATATTATAGGATAGAAGAAATTCAAATATACAAATAGAAATGGGAACAAATCGGAACGAAAATTGTTGTTATCTTTTTATTTTGAAATTTATTTTTCCTATTGGATTTCAAAGATTTTTTTTTGGGTAAAGCGGATTTCAAAGATTATTTATATTTAGTTATTATTATAATTTTATTAATTTTTTTTGACTGATTAATTTTATTAATTCAAGAAGTTTGTTTTTAAAAAAAAATAACTTTTATACCATGAATATAAGAAATCCCATCCACTTGTATCCCACTTCCTCCACGGATATTTTTATCCGGGATATATTCCTTTGAAACCAGAATTTACCCTATCTTGGCAGGAAACAAAGACTGGATAAGATTTATCATATCCTGTATTTTATCCTAACTACTAAATGTAGCCCATGCAACAAGAAGGTAGGGAGAAGAAACACCACCAGATATGAGATTAATGTCCGTGATTAGTGCAGGAGCGCCTAAGATATCTTCCGTGTTTACAGTTTGAAAACCTGGAAGTAAATGACCGCTGGCTTGTTGTAAGTACAATATGCGGGTGATATACAGACAACATGGACATGTCCACTCACCACCTGGAATTATTTCTCTCAAGAACACAAACCATCTCTAAAAAATCTGTGGCCCCAAGTTAAACTGCCAAATTTGTATTTTTTTGGCCATCTAAGTGTAAATTTAACTGAAGTTCGATGCGAACAGGCTCGGGGAAAAATGTTCAGCACAAAGCAAGGTGCAATCTGGCAAAAGAACTTTTCGCTGCCTTACTTTTCTTCCAAAAGAAGGGATGCGCAAGAGAGAAGGGAGGGCAGCTCCTCTGGAGTTGCTGTTCCAAAGCCTTGCCATCTAATCCTTCCAAATTTGTCGAGCAAGAATACGTACCTGAAGAGAACACGATGGCGATGCTCAGGTAAAGACAAAAGAAAGAAAGGTCAGATAGCCAGCGAACAAGTAAGGAATTTATAGATCTGTACCCTGTGAGGAGGTTCAATATTTTGAGTTCTTTCCTGAAGTAGTAATGGTCCCCAAACGAATAGACAATCTGCCTTCTGAGTGGACCTTGATTATCCTCGCTTTTGGTTTTTCTCATAACCCGGAGAAGCAATTGCTTAATTGGTTTCCGACATAATAACCACGTATCAATGAAGGACACCTGGACAGGATCATCAGTCAACAAAACATAAATAACTCCATTGAGCCTTTTTCAGCCAAAATGTTGACCATGAAGAACAATCACATGGAAGTGAAGCAATAATTAGTGAACATATTAGCAGCATGTGTTCTGGGGTGACCACAAACAGCAAGCGCCATCTTTGCTCCCCAGGTCTGCCAGGGATGGATGGAGCCGCCATAAAGGGGAATGAGGCTTAATCCTCAACATAAGTCTCTTCTAGCATAGAGGATGACTTGACATGCCACTCCAAGTAACAGAGAGAAAAAGATTCGAGAGAAGCATCAGTTCTCTTCATTTTTCTTTCAGGGTTTAATCAGATTTAGGACTCAATCAGTGTAGCAGCTTAATTTCTCTCAATTAAGGTGGACAAAGAAAGATTGTTCCTTTACCTCATAAAGATGCACATCCTCTTTATCACGGAAAGCATTTTGAAAAGGCACACCCCAAGAATCGATCATTGCCTGCCAAGTAGAGAAATTGTTCCAGTGGTAATAATAAATGACAGATCAAGAAAAATCATCTTGGTAGAACTAGCATTCTTGAAAAGAAAACATATACAAGGAGCAAGCTTAAACGTGCAATGACACCTTACAGACGGCATTGATATTTTTCATCGAAGATGTTTGCATTCTAAACCAATCCCTAAAAGAACTAAGCCATCATCATAAGCACTTAGTTTCTCTAAAAAAATCCTTTTGGTAATCAAGCTCAACAAAATTTGCTGATGATACAGGAAAGAAGGCAATGCAGAGCTGCAACAAAATTTTTAGCTGCCATCATCACTTCAAAGAAGTTAGGAAACTAAAAGCCCCTTCATGCTGCAGAGATGCGCCCAATTTCGGTAGCAATTTATCTTTTCTTCTGAAAAAAATTCATTTAACCTACCTGGGAGATTGCTCGGAATGACAGACATAATAAAGTAGCCTTAGGGACAGATGGCATGTTCTGGTCAACCTTTTTGCCACTGCAGCTGATGGGCAGCTTGAAACTTTGTCCATCTGATCGATCGACTTCAACGACCGGAAACTTTACAGCCGCCATCGCTGGAATTATGATTTTATTTGCCATTGCAATCTGCACCATAGAACCATCGAAAAGCTAACAACATTGGCTATACAGATAACTGGACAAAAAAATTACATAATTATGCATTCGACTTGCTAGGTTCACATAGGCCACATAGTCGATAATGTATATAGCCATGCAATCAGTTTCTGTTTTGCAACATGCACAGACACTGGATCTTCCTTCAAATAAGATAGTCATCATTCATCCAGCAAAGAGTTACAAATGTTCAAGTTCGACTATTTGACTCAGAAAATTTACAGGATTCCAAGATGTCAAGGCAAAGGTCAATGAACAGTCCATTGCCATACTAAAGACCAAAAAATGCCATTGGGTATGATTTACTGGAAATATCCTTTCAACTCTATATCAAAATAATTGGAACTCTGGCTATCAATGCTGCAAAATGAAGCATAGTTTCTGAAATCAAGCATCAAAGCCCTCACAATACATGAAATCCCAGTACAAAACCGACAACTAAGGCTGTGAAGTGAGCTTGATACCAACGAATCACTAAATTACCTTACCACCATGCTTCTGAAGCTCCGACATATCAGCAAAATAGCCTCTGTTCATCTCATCCGCACTGTCCTACACCACATCGCACACCACCCATCGAATTTCAAACGCATCGTCGGTCACAGGAAATCAAGATTTACAGAAACAGGACAAGAACGAAAAAAAGCTTACAGCCGGGCACGTTCTTTCTCGATCGCCGCTTTGTTTCCCATCTATACCCCGGAAACGCCAAATGGAAAAGGTATATGAAAAAAAAATCAGCTCAACAACATTCTCGTACGACCGGATTCAACTTGAGCCGATGCCGAGAAGGACAAGGAGAGAGAACCTGGTAAATGTCGAGGAAGCGAGTCGAGGTCCTCTGGGCCAAATGCTGTGGAGGCAGAGAGGCGACGAGCTCCTCATCGCATGCGAACAACTTAGAACGCAGAGCCGACGCTCTGTTCGCAAAGCTTCGACCAATCAATCGATTGGATTTCAGCATCTCTTCCGATAAAAATGCAGGCTTTCGACTTCCAGTCGGACACGTCTGAGGTAGAGAGGTGGCTCGCTTTCTCACGTCCAAAGGTCGGAGAATTTCGTCGGGGCGCGATTCCGGCTACTTCACCGGGAAGGAAGGGGGATATGGTGACCGTCCGCCGGCGGCTGCGGCACGGAGGCCGTGAAAGGAACGACCGCCCAGGGGTTAACGCGACTTGTCTTTTGCCAAAGCCCAGCGGGCGTATTTTTGAGGTCAAACGAGTAGCGAGGGTTAATACCACAAAGGTACTGGACAAAATAAAAAAACAAAAAAACAAAATACCACAAAGGTACACTTATGATAAATTTATTTCAAATTAATTTTTTGATCACAAAAAATTTTAAACTGATATATCTTTGATAAATTTACCTCAAACTATTTTTTCGATCTCCACAAAATCCAAACCGATATATTTGTGATAAATTTACCTAAAATCAATTATTTTGACCACCAAAAACTCTAAATTGGTACATATGCAACAAATTTACCCTTCATTAGTTTCTTTAAAATTGGATTAATACTAAGAAAAATCTCAAATTGATACAATAGAGAATAAAAAGCCCAAATGTGTATATCCGGCAATTGCCATGTGTCATTTAACTTAGCAATTTGACAATAAAATTTAACGAAAACTAACGGAAGGTAAATTTATCGCAGGTGTATCAGTTTGGAGTAAATTTATCAAAAGTATACTAGTTTAGGATTTTTGGTGGTAAAAAAGATAATTTGTGATATAATTTATCACATGTGTATCAGTTTGGAATTTTTTGTGGTATTGATCCAAGTACTATCAAATGGTGATTGGTTCAAGTCGATTTGAAACCATTTACTTGAAATTAACCTTGAATTGGACCGGTTTCTTTAAGACCAACTGTGAACTGAATCGCCCAATTTGTGGAAGGATTAAAAAATTAGACCTAATTTTAAATAATAATAAAAATTATAAATAATGATCTTTTTCATTCAATTATAAATAGTGAATTGAATTGTCATCGTTTTCTTAAATAAGTGCATGAATTATATCTTATTTCAAATAAGAGCCCGAAGTTGCCATATTAGTCTAAAAATGGAGTCTGCCTCATCGGCTTGTTAAGAGCATTTTCGTTCTTTAATTTTTTTTCCAATTTTTTTCATAAAAATGTAACTAGAGTTATTTATCCCATGTAATATCCTCATAAACATTTAATGGACCATGGCATAAGATAATTATAATATTTTAAAATTATTTTATTTTTCAAAACTTAGCGAACTCATTTGGTCATGTAATTTTTTTACTAGACTACATCAAATTATTCGAAGAAAATCAATCCCGCTTTAGTTAGCAATAATATACTAATTAATGACATATGCCTTCGAATTTTGCTATTTTAACTTTTTTGAAGCTAATTTGATTCTAAGAAATTAAGTATGTGAGATAGATATAAAAATAATGAGATATATTATACAATAAAAATCCCAATTGTTATTATTTTTAATGAATGATATTTATTTTTTCCAAGTGAGAGTAGATCAAGTGATATGAATCGTATGCAACATACTTTTAGTATGAGGCATAATATTTCAAATCAAATAATTTCCTTAAATTCACTAATTTAATTTTACCAAAACTAAAAAACATCATTTTTTTAAAACTAAGCTACTGAAAATTATTGTCACTTTCCTGAAAAATGACTTCTATAAACAGGACCTAAATTTGAGACATCTTTCCCCAAAGTGAAGTGCCCAGCGAGTACTGAACTGCACGTCATCGGAGTTATGGCTCTATGTCATAATAGATCCAATTTCAAACTTCTTTTTTTTGGTCGGACAAATTTTAAAACGAAAAATCCCATTACCCACCTGAAAAAAAAACCATTCTCGCCAAAAGTGAGTCTTTTTGGTGGCTACGAAAGTGGGTCATGCTCCTATTTGTGGAGATTGAGAATTTCTCTTGCTTCTAAGCAGTACTTGAGGGCTCGGCGTCTACGATGAAACCAGTATAGTGCACGAGAATCATGCTCTACATACGTAAATGGCTTAAACATGGTTTACCACAAAAAAGAAGAAGCTGCTGTAAACATATGCTCCCCCAAAAATGAACTCAAAAGAAACTTCCGCAAAATGTCTCTCGCAAGTCCTAGCTGTTTTTTCTCGCGACCCTGTCTACTTACACCACCCAAAAGAAGAAGAATAATAATAATACCAATCAACCGGCACCAGCTGTATGAAGCTGTAGCAACCTCGAGATATCTCCCCTTCCGGCTTAAGCCCACACACATAATTTACAAGATAAAGTTATCAACTCGACAAGATAATAACTAAGTTTTCCCCCCGGCGAAACATGACCGAAACCCACCCAGCTCGTTCCTCCACCTCTGCTTGTCAAAGATCGACCTTGCATTTACTTTTCTTCAAGATTTTCATCTGTTACCCACTCAGCGCAAGCAGCCTAGTGGCGCGAGAATCAATTGAGAGAAGTTCACCATCCATGACATCGGCGCCACAAGAATGCCAAAGTCGGCTTCTTCTGCACATCACCTCTCAATCTCTCATGCCTATGTCCTCGCATTCAACAAATAGGCTCAAGGCATCATGATGATGCCAGAAGCAGAGTCGGCAAAATGCGCTATGATACATTAGTCAGTAGAGACCGAAGAAGAACAAGAATGCCCCCACAAAATAAATAAACCGATAAAGCCGCTGTGGCACACCAAAAATTACAGGCATGGAAGACAGAGACAACACACCTCTCATGCAAGGACAAGCACACACTGGACACACTCAACTGGCGGCAGTAGTACATAATATACATCGCATGCGGTTGGTACCCTGGTGGTCATCATCCTCATCTTCCTCATCACTGTCATCGTACTCGTAATCATAATCATAATGCGACATGGGCTCTGAAGAAGATTCCTTAGCCCCTTTTTTGCCGCTAAACGTATATGTGGAATCCATAAGACAACTCGCGTGGTACGAATGACAGCAAAAGAAAACAACCACGGACACATCTCGTATGGAGAAGGGGTCGAAACAAATGCAACATCTTGCAGCTCCCCTAGTTTTGGACTTTACCGCTGTAGTTCTCAGGCTGGACGATTTTTCTGTTTCCTGATAAGCCTTACTATCTTTCTTCTTCGCTCGAGCCTCATCTTCTTCATTGCTCAAATACACAGCATGTCTTGCTTCCTTGTAGTACTTTACCAAGAGGTTAACACAATCTGCCTGCCGTTTTTTAAGAGGCGAAGAATAATATTAAGCATTTTTGGAAGTGGTTTTGATGAGTGAGATTCCATATTGTAAACCAAGGTTTACCTTAAGAATATCGTTGCACCCGTGTCTGAGAGATGTTTCAGTCCTGTAATCGGTGATGATTTTGACAAGTCGATCCCTCAGCCTGTCAATAATTTGAAGAACGAGGAAAATACTCATAAGGATCATCCTGATATAATGACCGAAAGAATGACTTGCAACTGTAACTAGCTAAATCAAGAAACTTAATGTGAGAATCATTTCAAAAGGTAAGAAAAACCAGAATAAACTTTTTTGGTCAGTACTCACCGAGGTATCTCTAAACCATTTGGCACCATATTGACTATATAAAGTGGATCAAGATTCCCCACAGTGTGCTCCAGCAACACACCCACCTGCCAAGCATGGAAAACATGTTTGGAAGCTCAGGTAATTGGCATGTGATAACTGGCGACCCCAAGAGGGTTTTGAGTAACATTGAAAAGAGATCACAGTACCATTTCAGGTTTGTCGAGACATTGTTTAATTAATTCTTCCCATAGGTCGTCGTCTTGCTGCATGCTCACAAATTGTACAGCCTGTGCACAATGTACTGCTTGTATTAACATCAAGATTTAGACTACTTGAAAAATACAAATAACAAACTAGTTAAGCAAAATAATCAGGCCATAGAAACTTTTTTCATTCAAAGAAGTAGTTTACCTACCTCTTCTATGTCTCCCAAATTATTGATGATGACAGCAAGAGCTTGTTTCGAATTCCCCATCCTTCCCAGTATAAACACTTGCTCCTCAATGAGCTCTTTTCTAACACAAATGTGATAAGCCTGGAATGGGTCTCCAAAGTTTAATAGGTTGAACAACTTCCAAAGTATTATGGCCAACCATGAAATAACTTTCCAAACCTTTTCTAATGTATAGTGTTGACTACTGCGAAGAAAAGGAAGCAGCATCTTCGGATCAAAGTCAGCATAGAGCTCTACCTATCACAAAAAAAAGTACAACACTTCTGATCATATATGAAAGCAGAAAATGTATTCTAAAATTTTTCAGAGGAATAATGATAGACGTGATAATTCTTTCTCTAAACTTCTTTAAAAGATGAGATGACAAGTAACAGTGCAATCATGACCCAAATCGTTTGTTTAAATTCCCACAGAGAACTTACAAAAATAAACAGGTAAAACAGTCTTAGAAAAAAGGACAAGATCTTTGAGTACATTTAGCATAACTGAAGTGAAGAGGATATGTGGCCTTGTCGAGAATACAGAGAGCTGTGTTCAACAGTCTCTGACAGGATGGTTATCATCTATGCAAACAGTATTGAGGATGAATATCATATCATACATGACACCAACCAAGAATGGTAAGGTATCATATTATCGTCCTGACAGTAATTCTTCAGTTTTTTTTAATTTTCCTGGCTCAGTTGAACTTAATGTTAATGATGAAACGTACCTTTGTTCTTTATTACAAAAAACAATCAAAGGCCTAAAGAAGTAAATGTTCAGATTATACAGAAGATGCATACCTCACTCCAAAAGCATGCAGAACAGCAGGAATTTCTATGTTTATTCATACCTGCATATCGTGAAACTCTCTTCCAGCATGAGGATTCACTTCAAATAAGGAATGCAGATATAGATGCAAAAAACGTCTTGAATCACTCTTATTGCTGGCTTTTAAAAGTTGAGAAAACACATCAGATGGTGTTATCAAATGCCTGTTTTGAATGAACAAAGGAACTGCACGTTTGCAATCTAGCGTCATCAACTGGACAACCTGCATGGAGAGAAAGAGAGGGTGGAACTAAGCATGCAAGTATTTAGACCAGAAATCTGAAATATCACAGGCTAGTATATAATTAGAAATGCAAACCCAGAAATTCTAACGTTTTCCTCCATAGAGTCATATACAACAAAAGTCATCCAGACTCCCAACTGACTCACATAATATTATTTTTTACGTCTAGAAGCCTTTACACCCTAGATATTGCCTAGCATTGCCATACCTTTTCACGAATGGCTTCATGTAAGTCATGTTTTTCGATGAAGTCAAACACCTCTGGCTTCATAAGCTGTAAAGTAATTAAAAGAGACATCAGTTCCTTAGAGCAATTTCAATTCAAGTAGTACCCAGCATACTCCTTGGCCATTGTGTTTAGTCCAGGAATATACTTGACTCTCGCTGGCACTTACATCAGCATAGAGTGAAAAAGCTTTCTCATATTGGCCATCAATCACATACAACTCTGCCAGAGCCTGATGCACAAAAGGAACGGTTAAAAAGCTACAAGCAGAAATTCTCAAATTAGATTAACAGCTAAGCTCATATAGCTACCTCCTTGAGAGCATCAGTCATGGATGAAGTGTTGAGCTGTGGTTCAATGGTTGAGATAACAGGCGATGATGAATATATTGCTCGTGGCCAAGATTTGACAGTGGATAATAACTCATGGTGGAAAGAAGGATTTGTTGCCAACGCCACCAGGGCAACCTATATCTCAAAACAAAAACCATAAAAAGCAAGTGTCTTATTCACCAATTTTATGATGAAACTAAGTAGACTAACAATACTTTGCTCCCTTTGATACAAATTTGTAATTTTTGGGAATTAGTGGATCCTTTTCGTCTAGGTACAGTATGATAACCGTAAATCTTCCATGACAAAAAAGTTTGTAGCATGTCTCTGGGAGTTGCGCACTTCCTTTTTTTCCATGGAAATCATACAGAAACATGGGATGATGGAAACTAAACTTAAAACTGTTCAAGAACTGATGTTAAAGCTTAGAATAGTCCAAAATGCAGTTATGGTTCCATCGGACTATAAAATGGGGACCAAATGAACAATATCTATTCAGATCTTTTGTTGTAATTGACATGTCATATAAGAACTTGTAATTGACATGTCATATAAGAACTAGAACTATGTTATCTAATAAAAACACACAAAAAAAATTTCAATGATTAAATATGGGCAATGTTATGAGTGATTTATTCAGGAATGTAGGAGCGTATTTGACACTAGACCCAGGAACCATGTCTGCACTTCCATTACACTAGACTTCTACTAGAATCCAAGATCCTCTTGGTAAATCATCCATATAAATAGTAATAAAAAGACAAGGACTGGATGATTCGATATTATGTAAAGGTCAAAATCATTAACCCAGCCACACTGGATTACTGGCAACTGGGAGACAATCCATGGGGATATTTAGCAATAGAATTGAATAGGCAAACTGATAAACAACTCAACTGACTGAAAACAAGTTTACCAAACAAATTAAACGTTTTTTTTGTTACAATTAGCCAACAAACCTCATATGCCGTATCACGCAACCTTGGATTTTCTGTTGGTATATATGGAACTAAAACAGGAAGCTGGCGTAGATGTGCAAAATGGAAAACCCATCTGCGCAAACAGACACCCATCAACTATCGTCAACAACGAATTATCCATAGACAAATTGTAGATAGCGTCAATTACCTCTCCCATGCTGAAGCAGATCCACGCAGCAATTTTGGACACAAAGAAGCAGCTTCGGCATAGTTCCTTTCCACAATCAAATGATCAAGGTACCTCGATCCTACCTGTACATATTGCAAAACAGTCAAGAAAGCATGAGTAAGCAGCAGCTAAGTACCCTTCCATAGACACTTTGACAAATATCTTCAAAATTTGAGGAAGATGGCAAATCGAATATGTAAAAAATAACATCAAAGACGGATGACTATGCATACTTCACGGGTAATTGAATATGCAGAGCTGAATTATCATCTACCATCTCATCATGACCATTAAGCACGAGTTAGATGCCACGAACCAAAAAATATGTCTAAATCAAAGTCAAAGCCCAGCACCTTAAAGATTTGAACATGGGAGTAGTAGAGACAATCTTGAGTAAGGAGGGAGATTCAACAAATGACAAGCCATGAAAAATTTGCTCAATCAACTTCATGTTTTTCAAGTGCTCTATCTCTGATAAGAACAAATATGTACAGTACT
>JANUWG010000081.1:0-16466 GCA_025175695.1 Eugenia klotzschiana
GATATCATGGAGTATATTTCTCACGTTTTTTATGGGGGTGCACGGTATATGTATTACTGTAGATGAAGTCTCTTGGTACATATTAAGAGCAGTTTGTCCAAAAACAACGAGGGCTGCAAAGTTTATTTTCTTCCAGCTGGCACTGTAATAAAATTGATCATCTTGTCAGAGTGCGCAATTGGAGCACAATATATGGGCCAGTTAATCCTGTAGCTTGTGAATGTTGTCCATACAGTTTTCTTTATGCTTTCATCTTTTGTTAGTTTTCTTATTATCCCGCAACAGGTGGCAAGTTTACGGGCAATCACTTCCCTTTTGAAGAAGGATCTCCTACCTATAGAGATATTGGTAACCTCCCTTTCAGATTCTCTCCATGAAGGAGAAACGCAAGTTACTCTATTACCTGAATCTTTATGCCTCTTTTGGTTTATTTGGCTAATGCTCTCCATTTTTCCTGTTATAGGTCAGAGAAATGGGCTTGTATTTGACAAGTACAGATAGTGTTATTCGCTGTAGAGGTATATTTCAGTGACTTTAACATGATAAATTGCTAACACAATTGTTTTCTTTCTTATGCCTGGGTTGTTCTAGCCAATTTTTACAATTTTGTGTAAGCTTATGAATAGAAAGTGGATCAGCATGCAAGTTGGTGGTGAATTTAGTCATTTGAAGCGTTTGACTCCTTTTGCAAATCTCATCACTCAGCGAACTAGTGCATCATTATTGTTTGTATTTCATTTCGCATCCAAATTTGAAACAACCTATCTTAAGCGTGGTCTCGTTCTTCAGGTATCCTTCTCCTAGCAGAATCGCTGGACTGTCTCTCATCGAAGCCTTTGGACACATCCACTATCCACAGCTTGATAATATTCTTTGCAGATAGACTGGTGAGCAAAGGACTTTCTTGTATACAGGAAATACTGAAGAATATTGTTGTGATACTTTAATTTGGCATCATATTTCATCTTTGTTTATCCGTGTCCATTTTGTTTTCCTCCCTTTCTCCTTATTTCCAACTTTTATTCTTCTTTGGAAGTGGGTTCTGAAGGTGCATTGTTCCCTGTAATTTGGGTCAATAGAGATTGATTGAGGAAATTATTGGAGGCTTGTCTGGAGCAAATTGTAATAACTCTTTTTAGCAAAATGGATTAATTAATAGTTTGCTGGACATCTTTACCAAAATAAAAAAAGTTTGCCGGACATTTCTTTTTTGGTTGTTTGTTCCGAAGGAACTTTTGCTGAAAGGAAGTCAGGTTTTTGGAAAGAACAGATCATAATTTTAGTTGCTGTTTAGATATTGTCATCTTATACTTGAGGAAGTGTAGATGACAAGATCAACTGTACAATATATTTGTCATTCTTGACTGACGACTTCAGACTGGCACGAGTTGCCTAGTTGGATTGGCTGAAATAGGATTTCCTTGGTGGTTTAGTCTGGTTAATCGGGTGAGCCGAGTTCAGTGTGGACTTCATCTTGTCTAATCACTGGTCTGACCAGTTTGGAATCGGATCAGCCCAGTTTTAAGTTGGGGGTTCGTCATTTTGGCTTGTCATGGAGATGGGGTGAGATAGGTGTGACTCCTCTAATCTCGAGTTTTGATGTATTTGGAGATTCTACATTGGTTGGAGTTGTGCTTTGCAATTGCCTTGCATATCTGCAACTGGCAACAAAACAATCAAACTAGGCTGCATGGGCTAGTTGGTGGAATCGTAACTGGGACGCATTGGTCATAATAAGTGTGCTAGTAAGACCGCTGGGCTAATACTTTGGGCATGTCACTGTATGGCATATCTTATGTGTAAAATAACTAGTCCGATGTCGTAAAAAATTTAACCATAGTCTGACTGATTGGACTACCCAGAGACCATCTGACTGTTGGTTCGACCTGTTTAACTTAACTTCCGATTCCAATTGGACAACAGACTAGTCTAATTTAAAGAAAAAGATTTATACTACTAGATTGATATCTATATTGATTAACTTGTTTGAATGGCTATGCCACATAAAAAGAGTTGCTGATCCATAGTGGGAGGATGCTTGGGGAAGCCTTCTCTCTCTCCTTTTTTTTTTTTCCTGGGTGAAAGGGAGGGGGGACAGGTGGAAGGTGTAGGAGCTTGTAAAAAATCCATTGAATATGCTATATTGCAGGACTTGGTTGAAAATTGTGGTAAATTTCCTGAATGTGAGTTTTTGGTATGTGTGGGGTTAAATATTAGTCTCAATTAGATTATCTCATTTCTTTAAGCCTTAGTAGCACAAAGCTTCGCTAGATCTGTTGTTCTAAAAGCTGGTGGCATTAATATGGTGCAGAGAGAGATAAAAAAATTGCTGTACGTAAACCATAAGCAGCATGGTTGTCCAAAATTTGCATTTCTGGGGGCATTGGGATCATAGAGGGAGAACAAAAGGACATATTTGTGCTTACTTTTGGAAATGCCAATTGTGGTCTGTGGTTGTTTCCCTGTTCTCTTTTGGCTGTTTATATATGTTTCTCATATTTCTGTATAAAACAATTTGTAGTCATAAGAAAAGTGAATCATACTTGCATCAGGCGGATTGGAAAGCTTTGCGAGGTGCACTTGTTGGTTGCTTGGCTTTGATGCGGAGAAAGGATGGGGTGGGCATAGTAACAATTTCTGATGCATTGGCTGTTACAAAGTCATATGTGCATAATCTACATGTCCAGTCCTTGGCACAGCATGATAGAAAGGTGGGTGTTCATATCTAAATGTTTGAATATCTGAAAATTCTTGGCCAAATGAAAGTAGTAAAGCATTTTCTTTCTCAATGTTCAGCTATTTCCTAGAGTCTTACTTGCTTGATTTTACGTATCCATATTGCAGCTTTGCTTTGAACTTCTGGAGTGCCTGCTGGAAAATTATCCAGATGCCATTGTTTCAGTGGTATCATTCTCATCCAAGTTTTCCTCAAACAATTCTCTGTAACGTACGGTTGGTTCATAGTATCTGTGCATTTTTACCATCTTCATTTATTGATGAAGAAGCTAAGAGGTAAATACCTGCAAATATTTTTGTCCAAGCAGTATATATTCATCTCAATGATGACCAAAAGTAGGCCTTTCATCTTGAACTTAATTGAGTTCAGTATGATATAAGGCGAAGTGAACTTGAATACTCGACAATAATCTCTGTTGGTCCATCAGAACCTTTATAAATCAACATTTTTCAGCACCACCTGAATCTTGTCATTGTGTGATTCGGGTTGAAATGCCTGTTTTGGTGTTTCTTGTTTTAAAGGTTTAGATGTTATAGGTTCCCAAATAGCGACATCAATGCTTTTACCTCTCTTTGCTATGCCATGAGTTACAGGGAGTACATTTATAAGCAAACCTATTCCGTTTGATTTGATGTTACAAAATGTTGTTTCTTATGCAACACAGCCTGGATAATACAAGTTAATATTATTCCACATTGCGTCCTGTTGCAAGCTTTATAGAGCTTACCTTTGTAATAATGAAGATGCATTCCCTTTCTTTTCCAGAAAGATTCCTTCTTAGAAACATTTGCTTCTTTTATTGGGTGTACCAATCCCAACTTATGGGCTATTATACTTTAGGACATAAACTTCATGATGATGCTATTTCAGAAATGAGAAATGCCAAAGGTGCGAAATCTTATATATATTAAAAGCCGTTTACTACCATATATCTGACGCGTATTTGAAAAACTAAACCAACACTGGTTTATGATGCAACGTCATTAGATAAGCAATTTTAGTGAATTGGTGTATGCTGCTATTGACAAATATTTCTTGAGGATGATTGCAGCTTCTGTGTGCGCGCTTATGCGCTTTTGGCATCTCCTAAATTTGTATGCATAAATCTGCCTGTTTTATTCTAGTGCATTAATGCCATGTTGATTGATCTCTCCTATGTACATTCATTGCTGATATTTTAGTTGGGTTTTTAATGTCCTTAATATATAATCCCGTCGTATCAGTCACTTGTATTCTGTTTGCAATCTAGGGCAATGAAATCTTTTATGCAATATGTGAAGCTGTTGATTATGAAAAGGACCCTCAATGCTTACTAGTGGCATTTCATATTGTTGAACTTGCAATGCGCCTATTTCCAGATTTATGTGGTCCTTCTGATGGCTTAGTTGGGGAGATATTTGACACATTGGGCCGCTACTTTCCAATCCATTTCATACATGTAAGTTTTATGTCGACTGTGCTTAGGACAGTAGTTTACTTGAAGATTCTTGGCTTTATTTTGAAAGGTGCCTCATATCCTTTAATTCATTATCAATCTGAAACATCCTTCTAGTTGAACGCTTGCATTTTGCTTTAATGTGTTTCTTTTTATGTTTGGACGGTTGGTGAATTGAGGATTTAAGGTTTTGTTTTGGTCAATTGAGGACTCAAGGTATTGAAAAAGCCACAATCAGGTCTGGAGCTCGACATTGGTGGAATTTAGGCATCAGAATTAACACGTGGCAAATGACCAAATTTTTTGTGGGAGCTACGCGGACGCCTGAATTCCACCGACGGTGAGCTTGAGAGAATTGGGGTTTTTTTAAGACCTTAAATCCTCAATTGACTTTAATAAAACCTTTAAGTCCTTAATTGATCAACAGCCAAAATATTAAGTCCTGGTTCTGCACTTATCAGATATATTTTTATCCAACAATTTCCAAAAAGGAATGGGCTTTAATACAGTTCTCTCATAGCTGATTTCTAGCTAAAAGCATGCGGATTTTTTTGTCTAGATAAATGGGCCAATGTACCTCTTTGTTTTCATGCATAGAGATATGCACTTTTCATATTGTCTGATTGAACACCAAATCCGCATGTAACTTAGTAGTATCAGCTAAGCTAAGAGGAACCATGTACATATTTGGCTCTGTAATTTACTGTTTAGTTAATATTGGATAATCATATAATAATCCGAGCCGTGGAGCAGATTAAACTTCATTAATCATTGCAAAAAACTATATCCAGTATACTTTTATTCTTTCTACCCGAGTAATTCTCCTGGGATGGCAATCTTGGCACCACTACACCAAGCTTCCATTGGTCACAGAGTTTAGAGAACTCAATATGAAATGTTGAGCACTATAGACTGTCCTCTGCAGAATAGAATTTGCTTGGTCACGTTGACGATTTCTTCTTTTAACTTCACTATGAAATTGGCTTTTTTTTTTTCCAATGAGATTATGATCAGAGGTTGGCTGTTCACGTTGTATCAGGTCAATTAATGTAGCTTATTCTAGGTTGACCTGGTAAATACTGTATGTGGCTCTAACTGGTTGGTAGTAAACTTTGTCAAGCATGAGAGGAAACATACTTAGAATTGGCATTCGCAATTTGAGGAAGAATTTATACATTGTGGGTCATTTGGCTTACAACTAGTTTGATGTATCTTATCGACCTTATCCTCTTGTCTTGAGTCAGATGAGCAATAACTTCATTTTGAGCTTTATTAGCTGTTGAAAAAAGCAAAGAATATGCTAGCTGTTGCATGTTCTCCATACTGTTGTTCCATGGGGGTATCACATGAAAAACATGCCGTTGTTCGTGAGAGGGAAAGTGACTTTTAGTCTGTCTAACACTTAATGCATTGTAATGTTTCAAAGCAATAGTCTGTGTAACATTGAATGCATTGTAATATTTCCAAGCAATTTGGTTGTTACTTAGCTGATGGATAGATTCTTCTAACGTTTTCCCAAATCCAGCCAAAAGGCGAGGATGTAGATGTCACGAGGGATGAGCTCTCCCGGTCGTTAATGGTACGCACTACATTGCATACTCTTTTCTGCCATTCCATAAATGTGAAATTTGATTTGTTTCAAGAGTCTATCAGTGCTATAATGAGTTATTGCTTGTAGAGCTATGAGTTATTTTACCCTCTCTCTTTCTAGACACTGAGATGCAGTAACGACTAGGTAGCATCTTCAGTGTAAAATCATTGATGACATTATGGCAATCCTGGCATTACATTGCTCTGCTGAAACCAATGATTTCATGCCTTGGATGGTCGGGAGAATCTTAAAATCCTGAGCAAATTCAAGTTAAAGTTATTTGGGCCTGACAACATTGGCTTTGTTCAGTTTGTCATGAAATTGTTAGCATGTGTCCCTTCTCTTATCTTTTTTATTTTTGGCTTGCATATTTACTTGAGTGAGTATTTAAACATGAAGAAAAGAACCTGGAAGGATAGCCAGAGACAATATAAGCACTGTCATTAAATTTTGTTTTCATCTGCCAGTTGATTATTCACTCATTTTCATGTATAGCAGTCTTAGAGTTTGTCTACCGTGCCTATGAGTTGCTAGTGGCCAGGTTATTAGTCTTTGAGGCTTTGTGCACTTTGAAGTATATTTGGTAGGGGAATCATGACCATGATGATTTCCTTATATTTTTACCTGTTTTATGTTGTTTGTCTTGAATTTATGCCCACACTTCATAAGAATTATTTCCATCAGATGTTGGCTTTGGGCTTTAAATTACAATGTGGACTAGTCGCGGTCCCAGCATGGCCAGAAAAATGTTGCTATATGCCATTGTAAAGCTCTTCGAAGAGAAATGCATCCATAAAAATTTCAATAAAGAGGAGCTGCTGCGCAATGTCTTGATAATATTTGTAAAGAGGGGAAACAATGTTAAGATGCACTACAAACCACCATAAAAGGTGATTGGTCAAAGTTCTAATGTGCATGATCTGCGTATTTAGTTTTTCAAACCTAAACGCCTACTCAAATATATAGAATTGTCTAACATTTAAGTTTGTGGACTGGAAAAAGTGACTTTCGTGGTTGGGGTAGTATTTTGAGCACCTTTGGAAGCTATATTACTAGCTATATCTTGCTGTTGGTTGACATCAGTGTCAATGAAAAGTGGTCATGCATCAAATGCTGAGCATCTTCGAGATTTTTAATTAAAAAGAATGATCCTATGAAGGGTGGATGAGCCCACAGTATCACCAGAGGATTTCTTATATTTGGAACGTTGTCATTCAATGAGTAGCCGTGACTAAAGTATTTATAGACTAACTTCTAACGACCCTATACTGAAGTTTCTCAGAGACATGTGAAATTAGGAGGCATCTTGATCAAAGTTTGCAGGTGTTTGGCTATTTGGGGTACGAATAGAAAATATTTAATTGTATTAGCGGATTCTACAACGTGTCTTTGTGACTTTCTTATGACATTGAGCTTTGCCAGGGCATCACAATTAAATGCGTTTGAATTTTAGTGAAGTGAATCATATAAATCATGTGAAGTGATGGAAATTTACTACTCAATCTAGTGTGAGATTCGATATACTCTGGAGAGAAGGTCAATACATTCAAATAATTTATAAAGTTCCATTATAGTGCATTTAATGAAGCATAATAGAGACTAACCACATGCTAATGGCAGTTGTCAACTTTATCATATCCTATTGTCACTAAAGGTGTAGAACTAATGCAGAGAACGCATGAGACTTGCGAAAACAATGATAGATCTTTGATAATATAAACGGGAAAAGCTCTTTTCCATTAGAACGTAAGGTATCTATCTTGGTGCTCATTTTTAATGTGGGACTAGAGGATTCGAGTAAGCTTTGCAGATTACGATCGAATTATTACCCTTTAGTTGCAAGCATACATCTCACCATTGCTTTGGCAAAATTAAATAGGTGAAGCATATGATGGAGAGAAGATTTGATTGTTAAACAAAGTTAAAGGTCAATCTTTGACATGTGCTATGCATTTTTAAAACTAGCTGAGTCTTGCTTAGAGCACTTAAAACCACATTAAGTATCTGAACCTATGCAGCATTTCAGAAGGTGGCATATAATCTGTTAAAGTGTTGTGGTGGATGATTAATTAAGCTTCTCAGACACTTGTATGTTTAGTATGTTCACTAACATCTTTATTAACTTGTTTTTACTATACAGTTTGCATTCACTTCCACACCACTTTTTGAGCCGTTTGCAATACCATTGCTTCTCGAAAAACTTTCTTCTTCTCTTCCACTGGTGAAGGTTAGAACCTCTCGATCTTGTTATCACAATTTATGCAGCAATGGAGCCATTTTATGATTGTGCCTATTTTCTTAGTCTTTATTGTGGTCACTGTGTAAAATTTGAACTTTATTTGCTTGCAGATTGATGCTTTAAAGTACCTCAGCCATTGTACGTTAAAGTATGGTACAGACAGAATGGAAAAACACGCTGTGGCAATCTGGTCATCATTGAGAAATATTGTCTTTTCTTCATCTCAAGAGCCTGTTTTACGCTTTGACTGTGAATCTGTTGATGGCATTGGATTTTCAGATGATGACATTGCAAAAGAGGCTTTAACAGTTCTGGAGAAGCTTGTTATGCAAAACAGTGTCTTATTCTTAAATTTGGTTGTTAATGATGAGGATATAAATCTGATTTTCGACAACATCAATAACTACATGAGCTTCAGTAATATTTCCTTGCAAAGTAAGCAGAAAATACATGGAGTTGGTTGCATCTTGGCTACTGGTGCAAGAAGTACTATTTCCTCATGCAACCGGATATTTGAAAGTTTCTTTCCCCGTCTGATGAATACTCTGGGGATTTCCATCCTCAAGCCATCTGAAAATATGTCTCCCAGTGGCAAGCATGCAGTTTCCAGAACACTTAATTTTGGGGCTCTTTACCTCAGTGTCATACTTCTTGAGGCATGCAGAGACCTGACCGTGGGCTCTGCTCAAGTTGCATCTTTTCCAGCACACGAAACATTTTGCTGCATGCTTGAGAGTTTTTCAGCTTCACTAGCTAGAGCTTTTACTTCTTACGTGGGGAAGGGCAATGAGACATCCATAGCAGATGTTTTCCTTGGAGGTAAATATTTTAGCCAGCACACTGTTGTCATCTCTATAGAATTTTCTTGGTCTTTCTGCCATATGAGAAAAATGACATCTTCCTTCTAAGTTTTAGTGAAGTTTCGATGCCCTGGGCAGAAAAGCTAACCTTCTCATTCGAAACAAAAAATTCCTTGTTACAAATATTTGATGGCATGAACATATGAGGCAAATCTTGCTCTCATGGATCACAAAACGGATCTTTTAATCATGTAGATATTTGTCTGATAAAGCAAAAACCTGGCACTGACTTTGTACTGTGGGATACTCATGATCCTTGTGATGGATTGACTTGATTTTATGGAAGTTTGTCCAACCTCTCTGCCAGAGAATTCTGATTTCTGGTTTTTTTCTATTCCTCAAACCCCTTCAAACTGAGGTAAGTAGTCCAGAACAGAGATGGAGTATCCAATGCGAACATACGAGGGTATTGTCAGTCATGGTTTATTATTTGCTTCGTTGTTGCCCTCTCAAGTGGGATCTATTTGAATCTTCTCTTGGTCCCCGTTTTTGCTGATTTTAGGTATTCATGGATTTCAAGTTTTTGACTTTTATGAATTAGTGTTGCCTTATCAATTATTTTTCTTCTTTTTGTATGTTCCTGATGTACATGAACATCGTTCTCTATTAATGAATATATATCTGTAAAAAAAAGACTCCATTAATTATTTTCACTGTGTTTCTTCTTTAATTCCAATGGTTTATGCAGTTAAAGGCTTGCAAATTTTGGCCACATTCCCTGGAAGTTTTCTACCCATACCAGATTCCTTATTGGAGTACATTTTGACGGCACTCGTCTCAATTATCACTGAGAATTTCCAGGGCACTCTTTCATGGAACTTGGCTTTGAAGGCACTCGTCAATGTTGGCTCATACATAGAGAAATACCACGAGTCCAAGAAAGAGATATCCTATATGGCTGTTGTTGAGAAGATTGGTTCATTATTGACAGCAGCTGAATGTATGATGCCTTACTCTCGCAAACTGGAGGCCGTTTCTGAGGTTGGCATGAGTGGAAGAAACTATATGCTAAAAGTTGTTCCAAGACTAGAAGAAGCCATATTCACTAATTTATCAGATCTTTATGTGAGTATTCATCTGATCGTAATTTAGTAGACAGACGATTCTTGAATAAAGAAGGTCTTAAAGTTTCTTCCATGAAGATATGGATATGTGTCTAGGGATTGGGTAGTTGTCAATGCTAAGAACATGGACTGCCGTAGATGGTGGTTTTCTGCTAATAGTCATAGTCTTTTAGTGAGCATCTGGAAAAGTCTAATGTATTCGTCAGGGTTGGAATCCAAATACTCTTGCAAGTAAAGAAGTGTCTCTCTTTACTGTTGTTTTTATCTTCCACTTGATGGTTAAATGCCCGCCTACCAAGTATACTTTAAGTTAATTGAACATTTGGTTTGGGCAGGTCAATGGATACATGGGCCCAGCTGAAAACACAGTTCAGCTTTTGGAATGCTACACCAATAAGGTTCTTCCATGGTACACAACGTTTACGTATGCTACTTAATGAAGTTTCTCTATTTGTTAGAATTCCTGTCCCTTTTAAAAGTTTCTAGTTTTGTCAAATATTCCTACTCTCTTTGAACTATCTCTCTACTGTCTCCTGCTCTTCTACTCTCCTTCCCTTGGATAAAATTACGGTTCCCTTGTCCAAATTGATTTGTTGGTGGTTGGTACTTATCAGTTCCTTTATCCTGCTTCCATCAATCAAACTGCTGACTCGAGCATGGCTTCAGTCACCTCCTTCCTTTAACCCCTTATGTACTTTCTGATGTCTGAATTATTGACTTCAGGATAAATAACTCAGAAGGTTTTGATGGAGTTCTTCATCTGTTTGTGATCAATATATGGAACCAAATAGAATGCTGCAAGCATTTCAGTACAAGGACGGAAGAAAAGGTAAGCCGTATATTGTTTTCTTAATCTGCAATCTTATCCCCTCTGGCTTGTTTTCTTAAAGAGTTGTTGAAGCAAAAGCATCTGCAAGTATCTTCCAAATGCCAGACTGTTGACTGCCGCTGCTGTACACTGCTCTTGAGAGTTTTTTGTTGCAAACTTGAGACTAATCTGCTGCATTCGTTTAGGATATTTTTGAGGCAACTATGAAAACTATGAAGTTTGCCGTTTCAAATTGCTCAGAGACAAGCCAGAATGTAATTGTCCAGAAGGCTTATGCAGTTGTTTCATCATGCCATTTCTTTTCATGGAATGAATCTGCTGTCAATCCCATTGAAATGAGAGGGTTGGATATTTCTCATGAGCTAAAACTGTCTATTAGAGACAAATGGGTTCTCTCTCTATTTGCATCTGTAATAATGGCAATACATCCCCAGACTCGTCTTCCTGATGTGAGAGCTACACTGTGGCTATTCATGGAAATGCTCCTCAAGGGGCATGTTCCATCAGCACAGGCACTGGGCTCTTTGGTGAACAAATTCGGTTCAAAATCCAATGGCCAAAGTACTTTGGATGATTGTCCGTTGGAAGAGGCAATGGATATAATTTTCAACACGAGTATTAGCCATGCAGATAGCGCTCGTGTAATCTCCATGGGTATGGGGGATAAAAGCACAATGAATTTAGCAGATTTGTGTTTTGGTACTTCAAACAGTAGACCTCTTCAAATAAATGCCATTATTGGATTAGCATGGATAGGAAAAGGTTTGCTGATGCGTGGTCATGAAAAGGTTAAAGATATTGTTATGATACTTCTGGAGTGTTTGTCATCCAAAGATGGGAGACACTTGAGACAAGATTCTGGACAGGAAAATTGTGAGCAGGGTGTATCTTCTTCTGTCGTGACCTATGTGGCAGATGCATTTCATATCATGATGAGTGATTCAGAAGTTTGTTTAAGTCGAAGATACCATGCAAATATACGACCTCTCTACAAGCAACGGTTTTTCTCAACTATGATGCCCATACTTCAAGCATTGATCATTGAATCTGATTCATTGTTCAAAAGGTACGATTTCCCTTCTTAAGTTCCCCTTAAGTATACTCATTTCCTAATTGTGTGATTCTTTCCTCCATCATTATCAAAATGGTGGAGGCCCTTCCACGTGCTTTCTTTCAGTGCCATAGCTTCTAGTTAGACAAGGTTCACGAATCTTCCAGAGGCTATATGCATGAAAAAGCTTGAAGTTACAGATTGCCATGATGTGGCCTTGTCCTCACCATGTCTGTATTATTTTGGAGAGATCTGCGGCTCAATATGTACTTATTCGAGCCATATCACCTGCCTTACTTTTTTCGAACGAGTAGCAAAAGCCTCCTATACTTTTGCATGCAGGATGCCCTTTCGGGTCCCTGTGGAATGTGTATTGAGCATCATTGAATAGCTACAGGACTGCTGCCATGTTACTATTCATATTACCTCATTGTATAGTAGGTTTTGTTATGAAGCATTATATATTTCCGACTTTTATCATGGTCTTGCCTTTATCAGTGGTTCAATTCATTTGATTAAACTGGCTGAGGCACTCTTTACTATTGAGTCAGTCTACGATAATGATATGCTGAAAGTGAAACTCTTCCTAATACAGATCCGTATTTTGTCGGGCTCTGGCATATATAATGTCTGAGACTCCCCTAGTTGCTGTCCTGGGAGAAGCAAAAAAGGTTTATATCAAGAACGTCAGAGCTCTAGTTATTTCTTATGAGATTCATACATGTAATATTTATATTCCAATGCTAATACTATTAAGAAACACAATCTGAATCAAGAATATTTTTCTCCCTTTGGTAGCTCACTCCAGTTCTTCTGGATGCCTTACTGATGTTCAGCAAGGATAATCGGGACAAAGATACCATGTACAGTCTTCTGCTGCTCCTGTCTGGAATATTGACAGACAAAAGCAGTAAGTGAAACCTAATCTATCTTTTTAAGAGTTCTGACAATGTTCTCTCTTTTGCTCTTTCATACTCTGAGAATAAAGAGAGGAAGTCCTGATTCCCGATGCCTTCTGTGGGCATATAACTAATGGGAAGTACTTTGTAGACAAAAGGTTGATGTGTAATTTCAATGTCATATACAATATCCTGTATATGTATTGCAGGATGAATGTTGTTGATCAGGAAACTTGTTCACTTGCTGGATTTTGTTCTGATTCATATAAGATTGTTCACATCGTTATCTAGATTTCAGTGACTGGTATGGCAAAGTGCTTACTTCTTTGGATGTCATGATTGCCCTGAGTAGAAGAATAGCTGCACCCATCGCGTTCGTCTGGAGTGGTTGGGGGTAGAGTTTTGTGAAGTGATGCTTTTGCTTGCCTTTTTGTTGATTGTCCTCATATGTTTTTAGTAGTCGTAATTTGGCGAAAAAGGTCCTGTGCATACCGGATTATCGGTTCTGTAGCTTTTTCCTTGAGTGGTAAAACTTAGTTTAAATTCATGGATCATGATCCTGTTTTTATTGAGATGTCTCCCTGTCTATAATTATCCTCCAATATCTCAAATCATTTCTTCAGCCTCCTGACTCCATTCCCCAACACAACCTAAAAGAAAAAAGAAATGAAAAAAAAAAAGTTGAGTGACTTAATTGGGTTCGTGTCCACATTTGTTACATATTTATTTCTAGGTTTTTACAATGAGGGAAAATGGGTGGATTCCTTGGCGTCCATGAAGTGGGATAGGTGAATTGCATAGCTACTAAGCGAGTGACACAGAATTGATGGTACCATGTGCAAGGGCGCTGGCAGAAGATTGATGCTACAGATGCTATGAGACAGCTGTGACAGACCAGAGATGTCTTCTCTTGATGTGCTTCTGCGTTCGATGCTGAAGCCAACTTTGAGATGGAAAAAGAAAGATATTATCACGTCTATATTATCCTTGTTTATGATTATGATCATGTATACCATGTCCATAAGCCTGTATTTTGTGTTACTAGCTGCTAAAATATTGCCTAGGATTGAAATTCTAAACTTTTGTATTGCAGGCCAGGATGTTGTCATTGAGAATGCACATATCATTATTAATTGCCTCACCAGGATGGTTAGCTATCCCCATATGATGGTATGTGATTCTTTTCCAAAGTTTAGAAATATTTAATGCTTGATTTTGCTTTAGGTCAGTTAGATTCTGTATTATATTTTCTTTCATTCAAGATGACTCCCAGCAATCAGCAAAGGTTTTGACTTGTTCCTTTACCCATCCTACAATCTCTTTTCTACTTAAAACTTAGAGACCGCCAGATGATCACACTATTGCTCTGCTTGCCTTGCATGTGTTAATAAAGAGCTCCACTGCCCATTCTCTGTGCATGCATCTGTACTGTCTCTTTCAATCGCATTTAACAGCGGGTAAGGATGGGTGAGGTCACTTCTCACTCACCCTTGAACGTTTTGCTCCTCCTTAGCAATAGGTGTTTCTAAAGTAATAAGCCAAAAGGCTTTGGAGCCTGAGGGTCATCCTGGTCAGTAGGGGCAAATCGGCAGTGGCCGTACCTTCAAGTATCACTATTCTCTCTCTACGCCAAAACGTGAGTAGAAAAGCAGAGGGAAGACTTTCGTCTACTGATAGATGGAGACAGGTTTCATAGATTGGTGAGGACATAGCATAAGGGGTTATAAGCTCATACACAAAGTAGATTCAGTCACTGAATCAAGAAAAAAAAGTTGTTCGAGTATCCGGGGAGATAGTGGAACTAACTATAATCCAGTTGTAGTCCCCAGACATGGATATGCATATTGTTGAATTCTTGCTAGGCATTTTCAGCTAGTGGTGATGCTTAGAAGACTGAACTTGCTGCAGTGACACTTATCTGTTGTAACCTTTGGCACTTTAGGTAATTTTATCGTCATTTGTACTGTTTTCAACATCATTCTCTGTATTGGTGCAACTACTTTCTCATTACTCCTTGCGAGGTTGAGCCTTTGCATATTGGTAAGATTACCCACTTGGGATCAGAAACAGCCTTCCTGCATAAAAAGGCAAGGGGAAGGCTGCAACCCCCTCTCTTTGCACAATGGAAAGGCTTGTGATTTTGCACCTAGACACCTTTGTCTATACTGTTTCCATTTCCCTGTGGATAAGTAATTAGGTTAAAGCATCTGGTGTTCTTTACTGACCTTTTGCTACTCATAACTCCTATATATCTTATGCATGCGTAGCTTGTTCGAGAGACGGCACTTCAATGTCTTGTTGCCATGTCAATGCTGCCGCATTCTAGGATTTACCCCTTGAGGACACAGGTAGGTTATGCGTGCTTCTTGTGAATGTCTGTCTAATGAGCATGTATATATTAATCTATCAGGTCTGTTTACTCTAGGTATTGCAAGCTGTATCACGGGCACTTGATGACCCAAAGAGGTCTGTGCGACTACAAGCCGTCAGATGTCGGCAAGCATGGTGCGTGTCTTTTTACCCACTTGTCTGGTCAGACATTGGTATCAATGATGTTGCTTCATCAGGTTTTTAACTCCTTTTTTGACTGTCACAGGTCATCATCACCTGTAGCAACTTAAGTCTATGGGAGTTATCGATGATGCTGACCATCAGTTTTCCTAAATTTTTCCAACAACACCCCCCTTATCGATACTTGGAAAGCAATGTAAATATTCGCACATTCTTCGGTTAGCATGTGTAGTTATTTGATTTTCATTCTCAATTTTTCCCCAAACGATGAGCATCATTGTAATATTTGATAATAGATTCTATTGAGATATCTTGAATCTTTCAGATGCATCAGGTACTCTTTTATGGCGACTTCAGGAGTGACTGAAATTTACCATCTGGTGTTAAGTCCAAGTTTGGCTATTTTCCTTCTTAGAAGCTCTGCGATTACCAATACTTCTACATAAAGGAAAAAGAACTGCTAGAGATGTAGCTCACATTTGGGCCCTAACTTGAGAATTACAACGACTCAAGCCCTGCCCCAGAGCGGACTTAGCGTAAGAAAATGAGCTGAACTCAAGCCCAAGGGCAATTTGCTAGAGATCGCAGGCATGAACTCCTCTCGGTGAAGTGGTTGATCCTACCAATTCTTCATTTTTATGGAGAGTAACAATTTGTCAGAACAGCTTTCTTGAAGTCTAGTACTCGTCAGACCCCTAAAAAAAAAAGGTCTAGTACTCGAGCCAGGCCTTCAATGCATATCATTGAGACTTAGCTTGAGATTATGCCCTTGACGAGATCTCTTAAAATTTATCACGAAAGTGTAATTGAGTCTTAAAATTTATTAAATTGGTAAAATTAAGTTTTGTCAATTTGACTAGCAGGAAATACGGATCTGGTATTTTTAAATTAATTTCTCTCCAACATGGCATTATTTAATATATTTTTTTTTATTTCAGATCTTTTTTAAGTGATTGAAAAATAAGAAGAAAATACAAAATTTTATTTAAAAAAACTTAAAAAAAAAATGCATGTGGGGGTTTGCAGCCGCCGCATTCATTGCTAGAGGGGCCGGCGACGTCTGCCCAGCAAGGGCGAGGGTGGGCCATCCTCGCCTAGCCCAGGCGGAGGCCAGCGACCCTCGCCCAGGCTTGAGTGAGGGAGCCCAAATTTGGGTGCCGTCTCCTGGGGTGGTTTAGGGATCGGGGACGGTTTCACCATTGGAGGCTTCAGTGGCTGGACGACAGGAAGCTTTGGCTTGGGTGGCGGTT
>JANUWG010000082.1:0-16403 GCA_025175695.1 Eugenia klotzschiana
CCCTTTTTTTTTTCCGTCGACCTTTTTGACCTTTGACCACTCAAACCGGGTCTAAGTCAGAGTGAAAGCCGACGACGGTCAACACCGCAAGTCTATTGTCCTCGGGTGGCTTCCGGATTTGATGGGACTCTTGTGGTCCTTGCATGGACTAGATTCTGCAATTGATAGTCTTGAAGGCGATTTTTCCTCGGCGTGTCGGCCACGGCGGGAGGGGGTTGGTTGGTTCTTTGCATACAAAAGTTGCAACGATGTTGCATGCCGAATCTCAGTTGTGCCAAAACCATGGATCTGTCATCCTTCTCTGTCTCGACACCAATCCTATTGCTCTTACCTCTGTTTAGTCACATATCCTACTGTCAACAGCCATTTGTTGACGATGAGCAGCTTTACCGCGAAGAATACACATTACCTAAACCGAAAGTTTACCTCTCCAATGGCCTTCAAACTCAATGCCAGTCCTTCCTGACGTTTCGAGCTAACTTGCTAGACAACTCGCCGCTCACCATCGCTTCGCTGCTCAGCTCAGACGCGTCGGACATAGCCACCATCAACAACATCAACTCCACCGCCGACAAGTTACCGTATGGTAACTTGGTCATAGTTCCAGTTCCTTGCTACTGCGCTGGAACTATTTGCACGCATCAGGCCACTTACACTGTGGCCGCGGGTGAAACCTATGAACGGATAGCCAATATTACATTCCAAGGCCTTACCTCTGACCAGGATCTCGCTAATCAGAACTACTATGGTGGTAAGGATCTTGAAGTGGACGCACAGCTGCGGGTTCCTCTAAGATGTGCCTGCCCAAGTACTAATCAGACTGCTGATGGGGTTGAATCCTTGCTTACATATTCGGTGACAAACGGCGATTCTGTAGATTCAATCGCAAAAAGATATGGCGTCCCTGTGCGAAGCGTTAGGGAGGCAAATATGATGGTAGGCCCCTCTGTAGTGTACCCTTTTACTTCCATCCTCATTCCCCTTAGCTGTGCAAAGAATTCCAAGAGTTCTTTCTGTTATTGTCCTAATGGATTTGCCGAAGATGTGCGCAGAAATGGCCTCAATTGCATGCCTGACCAGAAGAAGTTTCCTTTCAAGCTGGTGCTTGTGATAGGTAGTCATCAACTCTCTGCTAATTCTGTCCAGCAACACTTCATGCCTGCCCTCTTCATTGTACTATTTCTGGCTCTGATCATGGCAATTAGAAAGTCTGTGACTACAGAAACGAGAGTTACTTTCGATAATGCAAATAATGCCATTTTCGATACTACAGTTTAGAACGTAGCACTTCCTTTGCACTCATGTAAATTAAGCCTTTCTGCTCTCCGCGTCTTATATACTAGGCACCTTCCTCCATTTGACGCATGTGATCTCTCTGATGATTCTTCCTTGCTTATAGATAGAAATGCAATGCATAAATCTCCTGCTGTCTACTAGTAATTTCATACAAATATTCATCATTTTCTTCTTCTTTATTTGCATTTGTCAATTTGAGACCATGAATTATTCTCGCCTAAGCTATGTATTCTGATTGGGCATTGTCACGACTAGGGATGTTGCAGTGATTGTGACAGTACGCCTTTAGGGTTGGCAAAGTCACTAAGAAATTGCAGGCAGCAAATTTTGTGGCTTCTCTGCAAATTTGCTTCCAAAGAAAAGCAATGTAGAAGAGAGATGTATTATCTACTGCAATAGCCAATACATAGGCTGACTTAGGAGAGCACGCAAGTCAGTAGTCTGACATTTTCCGCACTCAGGAATTGTAAAATCAGATCGGTCCTATCGGGCGAATTACTAGGAGAATTTTGAATAGATGAAACAAGAATCTGTTATCTCACAGTTTCCTTATAGACTTATTGTTTGCTTTAGGTGCCAGCATAGGTATGGGATTGTTGTGTCTTTCGCTTTTCAGCTATTGGCTATACAGATATCTAAGGGAGCGAAGAGATCGAATTGTCAAGGAGAAACTGTTCAAGCAAAATGGTGGTTTGCTGTTGCAACAGAAGTCCTCACTTTATGGAACAGATGGAAGAGCAGCAATATTCTCCGAAGAAGATCTGCGAAGAGCAACAGATAACTACAGCCAGAGCCGGTTTCTTGGTGAAGGAGGGTATGGCACAGTTTACAAAGGGATGCTACCAGACAGTACCATAGTTGCTGTGAAGAAGTCGAAGACCATCGACAGAGGCCAAATCGAGCAGTTTATTAATGAAGTGGTTGTTCTATCACAGGTTAATCATCGGAACATTGTAAAATGATAGGATGTTGTCTGGAGACTGAACTTCCTTTAGTAGTGTATGAGTTCATCCCTAATGGCACCCTGTCCCAGCACATTCATCAGCGGGACAAAGATCGTTCTCTTTCATGGGAAGATCGGTATCGAATCGCATGTGAAGTTGCTGGAGCCATAGCATACATGCACTCTGCAGCTTCAATTCCCATTTATCACCGAGACATAAAACCTTCGAACATTCTGTTAGATGACAAGTGTACTGCAAAAGTCTCTGATTTTGGTACCTCAAGGCCGGTTCCATCCGACAAAACTCACCTGACAACGGCCGTGCAAGGTACTTTCGGATACTTGGACCCAGAATACTTCCAATCTAGTCAGTTCACAGATAAAAGTGACGTGTACAGCTTTGGAGTAGTGCTGGTTGAGTTACTTACGGGGCGGAAGCCGACATCTTTCTCAGGAGGAGACGAAGGGAGACATCTAGTTGCTAGCTTTATCTCTCTCATGAAGGAAAACGGTTTGTCAGAGATCCTAGATCCTGTTGTGGCCAATGAAGCAAAGGCGGAGGATGTTCTAGCAGTGGCAATGCTAGCCATGAGGTGTTTGAAATTAAATGGAAGAAAGAGACCTACCATGAGAGGGGTTGCCATGGAGCTCGAAGGGCTTAGAAGAAAATCTCAAAGTTCCTCTCAGACCAGCCAAAGTCCTTACGTATTCGAAGATGGACTACCCAGTGATGCCATTGAAGAATCGATGGATAGCACATCCATGTTACTTGAAATCAATTCAATCTCTATATAGACATCAAGCTAGAGCATTTGGCATTCATTCTCCAGTGTTTGTCTATCCCTGACAGGTTCAAAGATAGCATGTGGAGCATCCAATTAGCAGTTACAAGCAGTTTGGCAACATCAATATCTCTTATGGATTTTCATCGTTCTCCTTTCTGTTGATAAGAAAACCTTCTTTTCTGGTTTGCTGGTTGATGCTGGTGCGTTCTTCTGGGATAAACTGAAAGAGCAGACAACAAAAATGATTGGCAAAATTATCCAGCGCGTTTACTGTGCGATGAAATGAAAGACTAAAAAGAGCAAAGGCAAACGCAACCGACCGGAGAAATTGGTTTCGTGCGGAGGAGGTGAATCGAAAAACCGTGCTTCTTAGTTAGCTTACGTTTCTTGACCACATCCCACACGGCCCAAGTAAGTGCACTTGATGCCTGGCTTTCCTTGGTTCATATGCACGAGATGGGTTCCAGAACAGATACTTTCGACAAATACTATGAAGCTTTCCTTGGTTCTCCTAAAAACCTTATTTTCCTCTCTGTGTAAATGAATTCCCACCGTCAACAACCATGTGTTGGCACTGGGCAGGAAATTCGCCGCTCCTCTGCAATGGCGCTCCAGCCTGGTGGCAGTCCTTCACGACATTTCGAGCAGCTCTGGGATAAGACTTGCCTCTCACTGTCGGTTCGCTCCTCGGCTTGGACTCTTCTTTTGCAGGGCCATCAACAGCATTCCTTCCAGGGAAAGCTTGGTCATTTATTGAGTTTCATGCAATTGTTACAGAGGATTCTACTCGCAACTGGTCTCTGGCATTGTGGCCAGCAGCTAGACATATTCATCAATTGCGAATCTTACTTTCCAAGGCCTGTCCTCAATTGCCAGGCAATAGCTGATCATAGCTGCATGGACAATGGTAATTCTTAGACTAGATGGAAAACTAATGATCCTGCTAAAATACGCATGCCCAAGTCCTAATCAGACGGCCGAAGGGGTCACTGTCCTAGCGGAAAGTCGTGGCTTCAGCACACAAAGCGCACGGGAGGCAAATATGTTGCCAGCCACTATGCTGTAGACCACTTTTCTCCTGTTCTTGTTCCCCAAAATAGCATGGAAAGGGTTTCCGCTATTGTCCAAATGATACATTGTAGGCGGAAGCGAAGGTGGCCTCAGATGCATAAATAATCGTACCCAAGTTCTCCAGGAAGCTGGTTCTCATGATGGGTAACATACTCTCTCCTGGTGACGCCATCTCGCTAGATTTGATGCTCTTTCGGTGTACTTGGCTCTTTAAGTAGAACGACTCGATTATTATGGTCATGTCACGCCATTTATATACCAACAGACGACAGAAAACGAATTGCAAGAAAGTTCGCTGATAAATTTTTCGTTTCAAATCTTCCCTTTAGGTGCTGGCATTGTTCTGGGGTGCTTGGATCTTCTCGTTGTCAGCTAATGCATATAGAGATATCTAGAGAGAGAAAGAGAGAATTATCAAGGACAGACTGTTCAGGCAAAATGGTGGATTGCTGTAGCCACTAAAATTCTCTTTTCAGGGAAGAAATGAAAGAGAAGGGCTTTGTTGTTGAAGGACTCTTTTGTCTGCTGATCTGAAAAGCATGGTCCCTTGACCTTGACATGAGTTGGCAAATCAAAGTCTTCTCTTGCATTTCTTTAGACAAAAGTCTCATGGAAATGAGCAGACATTCACGCTCGTTTGTCCCATGGAGTAGATGAAAAGTGGAAAAATATGTTCATTGTTCATAAATGTAGCAAAAATGGACAGACCTTCAATAAAACATCACAGGATATAGTGATTTTTTACAACTGATAGAGACATTACACACCACTAATATATGAGAAAAAAAAAATAAAATTCTTAATTGGTAAGTTTAGATTTAGTGACTAGAAACATTATATAGTTCATATATTGTTGGATCTAGATATATTGTTTCTAGAAACATTATATCATACCAGCCGATGGCACCATAGTTGCTGCAAAAAAGTTCAAGACCATTGACAAGGGCCAAATCAAGCAGTTCATCAGTGAAGTCGTTGTCCTATCATAGGTTAATCATCGGCACATTGTGAAATTGAAAGGATGTTGTTTGGACACAAAGCTTCCTTTACTAATGTATGAGTTCATATCCCTAAAGGCACCTTGTCACAGCAGAGGGATCAGCAAGACAAAGATTCGCTTTCACAGGAAAAAGGGTATCGAATTGCATACAAAGTTGCTGGAGCAGCAGCAGCACACACCCAATTTATCACCGAGATGTAAAACCATCTAACACTGCTGGATGAAAAATACAATGCAAAAGTCTGCAAGATTTTTGCACTTCAAGGCCAGTTCTATTATGACAAAACTCACCTGACAACGGTAGTGCAAGGTACGTTTAGAAACTTCCAATCTAGTCGATTCGCAGATAAAGTGACGAGTACAGCTTCCGATATGTGTTAGTTAACTTACTTATGGGGCAGATTACCAAGACATTATGTAATGTAGGGGACGACGACGGGAGACACCTGAGTTGCCACCTTTGTCTTGTTTACGAAGGAAAGCCATTTGGCAGAGAACTTGTCATGGAGCTTGAAGGAATTAGGAAAGCCCATAGTTTCTCTCATTTTGCAGACATCAACTTTCTGAATAACTTGGCGGAAATTATCTACCAATTATGTTGAAGCTGCTTGGTTCCCTATATCTCTAGTCCTTCAGGTAATATTGGCACAGAATTGGTGCTTCCATCTCTAATGAGCCTTTCTTTCCAAGTTCCATAACATTATCTATGGGTCGGCCATACTTAGCCTCTAAGTAGCAGCTTCTGCATTTCCAAATTGCTCCACAACAAAATGCATAGCACCAGAGAATTATTTACTAGTTCATACTAAAATATCTGCAATGTCACAGCCTAACACAGTTATCATCAGATATGGTCTCTTCAGAAGATGCATCACTGTTGATGACAATCAAATCATCTCGCTTACCAACGTGATGCTCAGAAGCCTTGCAAAACTCGGCTGCTTCATGCCCAGTTTGAGAGAAGTTGCCTTCAAAAGCAGCACTACCAGAGGGCCGCACATTACCTGGCCTCGATGCGTAGGAGATACCATCTACACTGTTAGTCGATCCCAAGTGTAGCTCACTAGAATCTGAATAGGGTCGAATTATCTGTACATTGTCAGAAAGAGAAATGGAAGAAAGACATGACTGAGTTCGCTCCATCAACATCGGTGGAGGCGTATTAACAACTTCCCTCAACCAATGAGGCAAATTACCTTCCACTCTTGCCATTGCATCTCTTTCCGTATGCTCAAAAGACATTCTATCGCAGTTCTTCTCAAGTAAATCTGCATATAGATTCCTTCTAGGATAATCACTCTGGAGCTGCTGAATGCCATAATTGAGAAGATCTGGACAATTCAGGCGGCGCCTCTTATTCTTTCTATGAGCAAACATATTGAGTTGGGTCTCATCCAACATATTTCCTCGTAGAGTCCCGGGATTAAAGAGATGATTACCAAAAAGATGATCCTGTGAACTTGAGGTTCTGAATTGCGGTGACCAACGACCACTCAAAAGTTTAATCTGCTCCTCTTCCCATCGATCAGCAAGGTCCCTTGCCACCCTGCAAGGTGAGAAGTGTAATCTCGGATCCCTTAGCATGGCATCCCAGTTATTCTTTCCATATCTTCTGACACCTATCCAGAGAACATCCAACTCCTCTTCTGACCACATATCAACAAATGGCTTAAGCTTGTCTTGCATATTTTCTTTTCCAGCCAACGCTTTAGCTCGATACATAATGTTATCAAGCATCTGTTTGTGTCTGTGAAGCACTGATCTCTGGCTCGAGAAAACTTGGGGAAATGCATGCAGCATGAATTCTCTCTCACTCCAAGGCACCGAAGTGGAGCTGTTTACATAGGCACATCCATCTATCCTAGTTTCAGTTGGCAAATATGAGCCTGCAACCTGAGATCTGCCTAAAGTTTGATCCATGTAATGAGTATCAAGTCCTAATTGGAGATCTTCTCTTGCATCAGAAACATGGAGAGTAGCCATTTCTGGGGATTTAATTGGTGAGCGCAATGATATTTCAGTTTGACCATCCACAAGGAGCTGAAATTAGACGATGAGGCATCAATCATATCCAGTGTATACCACAATAATTCCAAGAACAATTAGCAAAAAGCAAACAATGATTCTATCATTCGACAAAAAAAAAGAAAAAAGGGTTCTACCACATAGCAATATCTTAAAGCAGTGTAAACGAATAACAAAAGGACAAGAAAAGTATGGTATATATGAAAGATCGTGTACGTCTGCTAGCATTTCATTTCATGCTTAACGATTGCTACGACCGTGAGAAATGAAAGCACAATAACAAATAAAAGCATGTTCACAAGGTGGATATTCAATAGGAGAAACTAGTTACCTGCATGCATTTGATCTTTGGTGAAACTTCCATCGTCAAACCCATAGAAGGCAAATCATTATTGCATCTGGCATGAAGTTCCTCAGCACTACATGGATTAGTATGCACTTGTCTTTGGTTGAGGGATGGAAATTCTCCCACTGTCTCTTTTATGACATCCACAAAATCTGAAATAGACACTTCTTGTGAGGGAGAGCCATTAAAATTATTTGGAGAGAGAGATGAGCCACGAACAGCTTTAGACCAACCATTTTCTGGTTGACTCTGAAAATCCACATTCAAATTGACGCTTTCCCGTACAGCACGAGAATCTGCACAGGTCAACTGATATTAAAGTAGCTGAGGCACAAAGCAAGTTGATACATATTTCCATCAAGATGAATGGATCTATGACATTATCGTTATAGAAACATATCAAACATTGTCAATGCTCTAACTTCATGTCTCCATAATGCATCTAAACTACAGAAGGGCAAAAGGAAAGACATACCAGGGGGTGCAATAGACAGATTTAAACAAGGAAGAAATAATTCTATTCTCCCAGAGTCTGGTTCAGAAGTAATCTTGGTACCATCAACTGAACATCTCTGAGAATCCTCACCACTTTGCAGTTGGCATTTAGGATCTTCAGTTTGTTTGCCACTACCTGTGGCGTCAGCAGCGGAGTTGTCAACCATAATAGATTGGGAGGACATGAGAAGAGAGTATCCCTTGACATTCAACGTGTTATCAGAGTTAACATCTGCTATTGATCCAACACTGGGCAAGGCACCATCAGACTTCATTTCCACATTTTGCACTTGTTTCCCCTCAGTCACACTGTTTTAATGAACATAACAAGAAATGACATGAACATGTAATTTCATAAACATAGTAACTAACTTCCATCAAAACAAGCATCAAATGAGTTTTGTCAACATACATCTTTTTTTCAGGAAAAGATCCAGAATGAGTTGATATCGAATCAACATCTTTTATCTGAAAAGGGAAAAAACAAAAAGATTTAAGTGTTAGCACACACACATCAGTGACTAGTAAAGATTTGCTTTAGTAGATTTCAGTGACCCAAAAAGATGCAAGAAATATCAATAATCACTAAGTGTTTGCTAGAAGATTGACGGTAGCTCAGCAATTAAGTTTCACTTCCACGGACATTACCAGGGTTGGTAGGACTATAAACCATCATCTAGACCTGATTTGATACTAAAACAAACCAACCTGTTAATCCAAATTGGTTTTGGAGTAATATTTGCCTCCATGTCAACTCAAATTGAACACGATTCCATCCCAATTCATCCCTTAGTCCAGAGTCATTAGAGGCCAGCTTAACCAAATTGACATGTGACTTGCAACAGTCCCCTATTTTATCTTTTTCTTCCGTCGTATGATTATTTTGCCAAAAATGATGAACTTTCCAAACAGAGGCATAGTTCAAGACAATAAGTGTAACAGGATCATGATTGCAATCATGCCAGATGCAAAATGCAGAGTGAAAGGGAAATTCTATTCTATGATTATTGTGGAACTATGATTTTTAAATATATTAGACTGATAAATACTAAAACCAGGCCAAGGGACCACCGCACATAGACAGCCATGCTGTTGGCATCTCCTGAGCGGCTCACTAGACCTCTTAAGAGAATGATGTAATGGACTTTAGTTAATGATGGCACCCAATTATATAAGTACAAGTGATTATCATTGAGAGAACTCTTCTTGTATGGTGTAGCACAAATATGACCATTGATGAGATGAATGATCAATAGTAGCATTCTCATCATGAGATTCACATTCACGTTCTTGAGTTGAATTTAAATGAAACATCAGTGTATGATGCTGCCCTATTTTCGATACACAGATAGGTCAGTAACCTAGTGAGAAGTTACTGAGACAACCCCCACAAGATATACATGCACCAATCAAAAGACGAGAAAAAAGATGAAAAACCAGAAAGCCAACAAAACAAATGGAAAAGTGTGAAATGGAAAGAAGACACACTTGATCAGTCATATGGATCCTATGTAAATCAGCCTCAGGCATTTTTGACACGGTTCTCTCATCTTCAGAGCGGCACTGACATGTTGCAGCAGACAGACACTCTTTCTCATGAATGAAGTTGATCCCTTGTTGAAGCTCTTTGCAACATTTCTTCTCGGGTAGCAATTTGCTTTCTACATCAACGCCTACACACTTTTTCCTTATGTGCCGTCTCTTGAATGTAATTAATGGAGTGAGTGATTTCATTTTCTCATGCAACTCGCCAGATACAGAAGCTGACTTCTCCTTGATGAGTGAACCGTTGTCTTCCGAGTTTGATGATCTATATAAAACTTTGCCATCTGGAAGCCCACACTTTTCCTGACTTGTTGAATTTAAGCTATAATGGTCTTCCTTTTCAGCATCAACAGCCAATAACAGGGTATCAGCACAACAGACCGAGCAGCCATCATCAGATTTGGATTCCGAGATATATATTGGATAGGACTCTGCATGGTCACCATTTTTCTGACCTTTTGACTTTATATATGCTGAAGACAGTTCATTGAAGTTCTGAACAGATGAAACTGGAGAAGGATTATGCGGTAGAGGTGATTTAGATGCATGAACAGCCAATACTGGGGCATCAGGTTCATTAGTGATGTCGTCCTCCTTAAGCCCGCAAGAACTACCAGTGGGCGAAGATGCCAAAGGATCTTGTTCTGTGAGACAGCTGTGGCTTGGGCTTTTTTCATGAGCAGGCTTTAAAGTAGGAAAATATTGGTATCAGGTGAGGGTTGCAGGAACTACAACATAAAAGTTCTGAATACTACCTAGCCTACTGAATTTGAAATTGAAACAAGTAAACAACTTTATGATTTGCGAAATCGATACAATTCATGTAGACAATGCCATGAAAGATAATACAGCTGATAGTAGTCATATGATGGCCAGATCTATTCTTGAAGCAAGATAAATCTTAGGATTCACTGCAGACACTGGAGATAATATCCTGGGATCACCACTTTGCATTTGCACATGCAGTATCAGCTCTCTCAATTCCCAATTGTTTTTCTTGTTGTGAAAAAAATGCCATCATCAACTATAACCACATTGGAGGGTAACGAGTACAACTCACTAGCTGGTCTGTATAATCTCTAGCAAGTAGTAACTTGATATCCTGATACCTGAGCCTTATTCAACCCCTTAGACCCGGAAAATGTCGCATTTGTGGTTCTTCCTATTGATACAGGTTAGTCTGTATCATAGAGTGTGGTATTTTTTTCCTCTGCAGATGTACCATCAATCTATTACCTAAGCTTTAAAGTCAGATTAAATAGATTCCATTGCCTTATTTCTACAGTATACGTTAAGGATCCTATTCACCTTCTACTTTTCAATTCACCAGTCTTACTTGGTGCTCCATTCAGTTTATCCAATCCAGGAAAGAATACAATTTGAGTGGAAAAATAACATAAAATGACAAGACATTTTGCAATCTAATAGCTTATAAGAATCTCTGGATCTCTTTACGGGTATCAAATCTCATAAACCAACAAAGACAGCAGATTGTTTCATAAGAATCATGAAGTACTTCCATGAAGCTCTAACCTCAAATACAGGTTTCCCTTGTTGACAGGCTTATTAACTAGCAGATGAAAAACCATAGGATTATCATTTACAGCTAAATTTAACAGACTCTGAGTACACATGAATGCATCAAAGCAGCATAGAACTCCGAGCCAAAATTTTTACACATCATACCAGCGTATTTGCTCCCTGGTTTTCTGAAAAATTGTTGTTACATTCTCCTTTTGCACTTGGCGTGATTGGTAAACCTTCTAAAGCTGAATCATTATGTCCTGGTTCTTGAGCAAGCCATATTGTTGATGATGGCCGTTTCCTCTTGTATGTTAGAAGCACTTTATTGCAGGACATTTCTCCTTCCAACAAGTACTATACTTTCAAAGCAAAGTCTGGAAACATGTGAACACTAAAATGTTGCCAAGCAAAGCAAAGGAGGTCAGACTGGAGGGTCACACCATCAAGCATCTGCACAAATATAAAGATGTCCTGAATTAAAGGTGACTAAGCAAATAGAGAAACCAAAAACATAGCAAAGACACAAGTCAGGCCTTGTAATACCATTATGAGGGACAGCCTGAAGTAGTTAAGTGCAAAATGAGGAATCCAACATAAAAGGGTTCGACACAGACAAATCATGAAGATACAGAAAGGAATAGCAGCCTGAAGCTAGACATACCAAGGAAAAAAAGACCTAGCTTTGAACTTGGCATTCTCACGAAAAGTCATTTCCAACCTTTCGAATGCAATAGAAATGAAAGAAGTCCATAAAATCAACATTCCAAAGTGAACAAGTTAAATGGAAGCTGCATTTTCCACCTGCCTAATTCCTCCTATACTCGTTACATAACATTTAGTCAAAAACGCAATTCATCACACACGAGCAAACTTCAATTGAAACAGTGAATTAAAGCCCAAAATTTTAACATTTCGTTTCACATTCTCAATAATATTCCCCACAAAGTCCTAGCAACCAAGAGAAGACGAACTCACCACACCCTTCACTATCTCTGCTTGAAATCAACAGATAAGCAAGTACAGAAACTCAATAGCGAAAGACAACTAAACTGAAAGCCGCTCACAACAAGCAACAACTCGGGATGATCATACCTCTACACCAGTCCCAGAGACCCATGAACCGAGGGTGGCTTCAAACTTTTTGTTTCTCTCTCTATCTCTATGTGGGTGCCAGCAAGTTTGGAACTTTTCTCTCTCTACTGCGTTAAAGCGTGAGCTTTATTACCCGGGGGGGATTGCTGGTGCAACAGATAGAAAGAGAGAGATAGAGAGAGAGAGAGAGAGCATTGAACAGTGGCATTGATCAAAGCGTTTCGTTTCCCAGTATCCGACGTCAATTCAATTGTCATCTCAGCGTAAACAGGCTTTTCGAGGGTGGCCCACACGCACGCAGACACACGGCACACACAGAGTAAGCGTGCGACGCATGGTCGAGCGGGAGCTCCATAATGCCACGTCATCGCTGTCGAGGTGGGCCCACTCACATGGCACGTGCGGACTTTGATCTCGAGAGAGAGTGTGTCGTTTTGGGCCCAAGTCCAACATGCTCCGGTTGGGCTCTGAAGATATACGTGGTGCTGAGTCCACTAAATTGCAAGGAGATGGACTTCTGTTTTTTATTTTGGTTCCTTTGGGGACAACTTGAAATGAGTGACTGTCTCGTTCGGATGGAAGGGGATTGTTTGGAATAGAAGTCGGATACATTCTAATGGAGGAAGTTCACCTACTCAAAAGCATAGGAGAAGGTGGACTTGACTCAATTTTTGGCAGATCAATCTCACAAAAAGAGTGTTCAAAGGGTGAATTTTTCATGTCCCAATCAATGATACACGGAACATGAACTGAGGAAGGCGGCCTAGATATTTTTCAAGTAGGCATCTACCCTTTAAGCTAATAACTACTTTATACTATGAATTTTTGTTTGGAAGGCCATCTAGTTCCAAAGAGCAGGTAAGAGAAGAAGGTTAGTTGTGACCCTATGGGGCCAAACTGGTTTTTGGTTTCTGTTACCCTCGTCTCGTTTGCGTCGGTTCCCCTGTTTTTGCTTATTGTCTTGTCCATTGGCGTTCGTAAACAACCAAGGAACAGAAAGACTCAACGATGTGAATGAATAGAAGTCCTCAACCACTCTTGTCCACGTGGCATGGATAATGCCTGGAATGTGTCTGCGCTCCATTTCACCTGCCTCCGTCCTCGGTGTATGAAACTATGATTGATTTTGACTGAACAGAGTCCTTGGGTGCTCGTTATGGTTGGATGAATGGACAGGCAATCCTGGGTTTCAATCTTTCCTCGCAAATAGAAAAGCATGGAAGAATCTGATGTTTTCCAGACTGAAAACACAAAAGTATACACGTAGGCAGCGGTAGATTCTTCTGTCAGCCTATATTGTGTTATATAATTAGGCACCAGCGCCCCGTTTCATTTTCGTTGTTGTGGGACTTCAGTGCCTTTGAAAAGTTCACCACCTTTCCCTCGTTCCTTTCTCTTGATAGAGGGATTGACATCTTCTGGAGATCATGGGACTCCGCTGAGAGTTCCTTTGGACATGGAAGAACAGGAAAATGATGGTGGATCTTCAGGTTGGTTTGCTTTAAGCTGGGAATTTCATTTTGGCTTCTGCTTATCCTAGCTTGCCTTGCTACTCATAAATTCTGGGAGTTAATGTGCCTCGCGTCCCCGTGTACAGCGCGGTACACGGGTTAAAAAGTTGACAAATAATTACTTCTCGCGCCATAAAATGTTCTGCCAAAGGCATTGAAATTACCCCTTATCGAGGTATCTCCAGTTGTTCGATTGTCTTTGAGAAAGCCAATTAAATCATTGATCTCTTTGGAAGTTTGAACCTACTGGTCCTTTTGATATGCTGTCTTAACTAGCTGAGTGTGATTGGGTGAAGGTAACTGTTGTTTCATTCGACGCGAATTCATCAGTGATTGTGACATGCCCTTTTGACCTTCCATGAAGCTGACCTTGTTTAATCTGTTATATTTAGTTATGCGATGCAAGGTAGCAGCAATTGCACACACAACAATCTTGAAAGTTCGCTTTTCTTTTATAGCTTAGTTCTGATGCTCACATATTCTATGCTTTTCCGTGGATGACTTATAGTGCCACCAAAATTTCTTGAACGCATCTGCAATTGATCCGGGATAGATGTGTTGGAGCATTATGTCAACTGCATACTTGACACGCCATCTCATACTAGAAATGTAACCATCTGCTTCACACCTCCAGTCTTAGGATAATAATGTGTAAGATCCTCGTTTTACCTCAACCTTTCCAAGCAAGTTGCCAATTGGAAGCTCCTCCATGCTTGCCTATTGGTATGGCTATGGCTGGGTGCATTTGGACCTTCTCTCTTGCTTGAGATATTCATGTGCTACACCTCATGGAAAAACAGTTTTTTCAGGGCTTATTGACGGGATTTCAACTGTCCAGAAGACAATTGGCGAAGCATCAACTTCTGGAAAATCAGAGACAAATTCCTGCCAAATTAGGAAAACTGAGAATTTCAAGCACGAAAAAACTCTGGGTCTATTTGCAGCAAACTTCTTTGATGAGAAAATTTCTGTGTCAAAAAAGGTAGCCAAAGCTCTATTTGCCTCTGCCATTCTAGAGTCTTTTCTTTTCGTATGGCATCGTCACTCCCTTTGTCAGCATGAGCAATTTACGTCTTAGTTGCATCTTTGGTCGATCAGATTTATATAACACGATTTTGATTTATGGCTTGATTCAGTTAATTACCAAATTTTGCAGCTCCAGTGGCTCAACCAAGTTGCTACTGTTAAAACTGATGGAACCGTCGAAGTTTCACTCGACATCAGGCCTGAAAACCTTGATTTTGAGCCTGAATTCCCATCCATTGGACCAACAGATGAAGGCCCTGGTATGGCAGACATTCAAGATTTACCTCCGCTGCAAATAGTAATGCTCATTGTTGGAACACGAGGAGACGTACAGCCATTTGTTGCTATTGGAAGACGTTTTCAGGTTATGGCGACCTATGACTTTGTTTCATATTCTTGCTTTAGAAATTGACTGGCCTTTTAATTCGGTAGAGGGTTGATAATCATCAATTTGTGCCATCGCAAACTATTAAATGACTATTTCTCCGGCATAGTCCTTAAAAGAAATTAAAGTACTATGGTACTCAAATAACATAATGCACGACTGCATGAAGAAAGCAAAGAGAGAGGGTATATGCAGCAGGCATTGTGGTTGCATCCACCTCTTGATGAATTTCAAAATGCTGGCAATTACTATAATTCTAGAGTTTCCATTTCAAAGCATGATTATAACCAATTGCTCATATTTCAGCAATCTCCATGAAATTTTCAAATTGTCCAGATTCCTTGTTCTGGTTCGTTTCTCTTGACTGATCAACATTTGATTCAGCTCATGTCAAAACTCTGAAAATGATGTACGGAAAGATGCTAAATATGTCAATCCACCTATGCTCATGGCTCGCTTATATTCACTGCATAGTCTACTGAAGGCACATCTCACTCACCTTGTACCTTTCAAACAATTCAAAGATTATAATCGCTGTGCATTAAACTGCTGCTCTCTGAACTGACAATTGTAGGAATCCCACCTGCAGGAACATGGTCACCGGGTTAGACTAGCAACTCATTCAAACTTCAGAGAGTATGTCGTGACTGCTGGATTAGAATTTTATCCTCTGGGTGGAGATCCTAAAGTTCTTGCTTGGTGTAGGTTTCTGATTCTTGTCTTGGTTCTATTACTTTTTTTGTGTAACTAGATGGTAGAAATGAGGAATTGTAAGAATACAAACCCTTCAAGATGTTTCTCCTCTGCTGATTTTTCAATTGATTCGTTTCTTTTCCTGCAGACATGGTGAAGAATAAAGGCATCTTACCTTCAGGACCTTCAGAAATTCGACTTCAGAGAAATGAATTGAAGGATATTATTCTCTCCTTACTTCCTGCATGTATGGATCCCGATCCTCATTCTAATATGCCGTTTGAAGCAGACGCAATAATCGCTAATCCTCCAGCATGTGGTGAGACTTAATCTTCTTCTTTGTTTTTATTCAAGCTTAAAACATTATCCTTGAGCTGAAAGGAAGGTTGGTGATGGTGATTTCTAGTATGGTAGATTCTATGTGGAAAATGCAGGTTTAGTACAATGATTAGCCTTCTTTATGTCGTCACTGGTCTAGGGGTTATGGCATCATAGACTACTTTAGTCATTGCTTTGAAGAAATAACGGACTGCAGCTAACCGTGCGAAGATACTTTTTAGGGCATATTCATGTTGCTGAGGCACTAAAAATACCACTTCATATATTTTTCACAATGCCATGGACGTAAGTTTTCTAATCTGATTGCAGCTCCACCTACATTCTTCT
>JANUWG010000083.1:0-16368 GCA_025175695.1 Eugenia klotzschiana
CATGATTAGATCTCATAGGATAACAACCTTGCTTCCCATAGCAAGGAGACAGATCCCACTGTTGCGTACACATGTGACTTCATATGCGAATGACTATGACCATCAAGTACAAAGGCGGATCGATGACCCACCAATATGCGCACTTGTGAACTATAGCCACCTAACACACAAGCCAGCATTGTGCCTCAAGTCTAAGGATCATTTACATACCAAAGCCTGAACGATTAGACATTGACCCAACGCGAAGCTTTCCATGCTTGCTAATCATTCATTGTGTGTCACGTTCAGTGAACTTGTCCATGACGAGCACCTGCGTTTCCAACTCGGACATCTAATGTCCAATGATTTGTGACTCTTCATCCCTATTGAGTATCCAATTCTCAATAGTGAAGTTCCTAGAAATGCACTAGTCTCAAGGGGTTCAATGATGCCCAGTCATTGAACCATTGACCAGGAACATTTTAAAGATCGTGTATTGACTGAAAACCTGTCACACATATTCTCGACGTCTCGAGAATAGGTTTCAGTCGCATCTGATCTTATAGACTTCATTCATTTATGTAATGGGACAAGATGAATGAACACGTCTTACCAATTGACTAAATGTCAAGTTAAAAGTTTAACAGATACCCACCATGTAACGCTTTACATGGTTGTCTTTAGGGCATACACCCAACATTTTGTTGGGAAGTACTTGAACAAGATGATGAATGATAGCACCGTTTTGGGAAATAATTCAAAATAACTTTGTATCCCTATACTCCATGGGATTATCAGTACGAAGAACCTTGATTTCTTTTGTCTATACTCCATGGCATTATCATGGCAACAAAATTACGATAGACTAGATTAAATTCAGAGCGATTTTTCATAAGATAAAGCCATGTCTAACGAGAGTGATCATAAAAAAAATCACAAAAATAACAAGATCCTCCCATAGTTGGAGTAGGAGATGGCCCCCAATTATGAGAGTGAATAAGATCAAATGCAGCATAAGAGACAGAGTCATTAAGATCAAATGGTAAAGCATGATGTTTTCCCAACTTACAAGATAAGCAATCGAAATGTTTACTGTCAACAGAACCTAAATGACTACTAAAAATCAAAGGATCTTAACAAGGAAGCATAACCCAAGCCAGAATACCAAGTTTCAAATGAAACGGTGGCAGCAAAAGTGATAGAAAAGTTTCGAAGCGTAAGGAAACAAGCTCAAACAGACGTCCCACTTTATAGCCTGTTCCAATTGTCTATCCTATTCATGGATCCTGCACACGACAACCTTTTGAAGAGAAATGAATGTCAAATTCAAGTTCACATAATTGGCCCATAGATATCAAGTTTAAGGAGACTGTAAAAATTAAGAACGTGTCAAGTAAGGATAATTTAGACGTCGAAATGTTCCCCGTATGGCTAACTATCATCCGTGACTTATCAGGTATATGAGAAGTGGGTATGCAACGAATGATCGTGACTTGAATAAATTGGAATCGAAAGTCATGTGATTACAATAGGCAAAATCAAATAACCAGGAATTAGGAGTACTTGGAGTAGTTGATAGAGTAGAAGTGCTAGGAACAAAAGAGCGAGAAGTACCGAATTCTTGAAGAATAGAATGAAGATTCTCTAATGATGAAGTAATAGATGAGTCTTTGTTGGAACTCTCAATGATAGCAGCATTGGACTGACGTGCACATTGAGGTGGACCTCTATACCAGGATCGGTTGTTTGCCCCGATAGATTTCCTAGGCTATCGTCAATAACTTTTGGATGCAAGATGGCCAGATCAATGAAAATTTGTACAACAATGTATGTTCGAGGAGGAAGAACTTGGAGTGGCAAGCAACATCTCTATAGGTGAGGGAAAAGAGCATTGTGCCTTCAAAGTAGAAAGTCTAGTCTCCTAAGATAGCAACTCTGAGATAACTGCCTCAAGACAAGGTAATGGATCTTGATGTAGGAGTGAAGCTCGCACAAGCTCAAATTCATCATTAAGTGCCATAAAAAATTGCATAACACATGTGCAATCACGATATGCAGCGTTAGAGTCTTCATCCCATTGTGGTTCAAATAACGCTAGTTGATCCCAGATAGCATGCATGGAGGATAAAAAATCATTGATTGATTAACCTATCTCTCGATGCATGCGATGCAGATTCCCTAATAAATAATATTGATGGGTAATACCTAAAGTAGAATATCAGCTGGCAAGCATATCCCATGCTTCTTTTGTTGTGTTAAGATGGCCAAATTGTAGTGTGATAGAGGTAATCGAAGTGTTTCGAAACCATGTAAGAATCTGATGATTCTTGCTATCCCAATCATATTCATTAAATTTCTCCTCGATTTCACCAGCATTCTGAGTAGATGTTAGAGAAAATCCCTTACGATGTTTTGAAGATGAAAAAATAAATTAATGGCTAATAATGTGTTTAATTGGTTAAATAGAACCAAGTAAAGATGCACAAGCTATTATGTAGATGTTATCTTGACGGAACGTCTGAAGATTATAAGTTCTCTATCAATGGTGAACAAGGCATTGGGCTTAGAGGTGTTTACGAGCTAGAGGCACCTGAGTAGAAGGTAAACAAGCCTAGAATGAGAAGCTTGGTAAAGCTTGGAGGGACCTTAGGTAGGTGAACAACGAGGTAGAGCCGTGATTGCCAATATACTTGGAGGGACCAGAAGATGGAAGCTCAAGTGAAGTTCTGGATATTATATCTGAAGGTTTCAGATGCTGCTGAAAGAGCTCAGACGTTGTATGAAAAGCTCAGACATTGAGCAAAAAGCTCAGACATTGAGCGGGGAGCTCAGACCTTATGCGAGGAGTTTAGACGTTGTTACGTAGCTTGAGCTCTAAGGGAGTATTTCACATGCAACGACTAGAATATCATGAGATATATTCGAGATGATTTAATTGAGATTATACATCAATACAATAGCTAGCAAATCAAGCTGGATCATTCTTGGAGATTCTTAATCATAAAGATCAATCAAGGACGTGGATCAAGGAAGATGAAGATGACTCGCCTAATGAAGAACTCTATCTATGAAAAACTATGATCATGATTGTATGGATGATTTGATCCAATGGAGAATCCTTTCCTTTGTCGACCTCAATGGCTACGAGATCTTTTTGACACAATCTCGTCCAAAAGGAGAAGTTTGGAGAGCAATCCTTGGACACCTTGCAATGGGTAATTGGAGGTGGAGGAGCATAAAAGGACTTCTCAAGGTCGAAGAGTGTAAGAGAGTGGGATCTTAAATTCCAAGATCAAGAGAGCTTCACATCCTTCATATATTCTTGATCCAAACACTATAATACTCAGAGGTTCTCATCCAAATGAGAGAGTGTTAAAAAAGAAGTCTAATGACTTGCGAATCGTCACCGTATTGTAACCTCTGAGATATTCACTAGTAATCCAACCGATTGGCTTTCGGCATAAAGAAGTGGACATAGGCTTGAACAAAGCTGAACCACTATAAACTGTATGTGCAAATTCTCTATCCCTTTAAACTCATTGTTATTATATTGTGATAGCTGAATTGGGCACACGGCTGCATCTGAGAACACCTCAGACCTTGTTAACAATTATCATTTGAGCTCAGCTCTGAACTTATCTATTTTAATTTCCTATTGATTTCTATAGTTCATTTAAATCATCTATTCAACCCCCTCTAGGTGATAAGGCTAGCCCTAACAGTAGGTTCAAGAATATTACCAATGACACAATGCCAAAGCTGGTGTTCTCTTAGAAAGTTAGATATTTCTTGAGCCCATGAAATACAATTAGATCCATTCAAAATGGTATGGATGGGAAGTGAGACTTCCAATTTATCAATGAAATGCAATTAATATAAACCCGGTAGATCTATACTAAACGAGAAGAAAATTGATACTTGCAAAGCTGATTTGAAGAAAATATGAACAAAAAAAGGTTCAAAACGTTGAAATAGCTCAGGAACTAATTTGAAAACACCAAGAACTAATTTGAAATGGGTCAAACCGATCAAAAAAGTAAGTGAACTAGTCAGGTCAACATCAATCAACGACGGGTCAGCGCGATCAACTGCTGATGACATGGTAGATAGGTGGCACTAACATCACTCACCAACATATCGATGACGTCACTTGCTCGGCGACAGATCACGGGCAAGGCACGTAAGTGCATGGATCTTAATCATGGAAGCTGTTGTCGGTACGTGAGGTGTCGAACGGTGACAGTGTTTAGTTGGTTGCACGTGCAACTGTTTTTGGTGTCTGTTCTTGACGACTATGGTCGGGCGATGCGGCCTATGTGGCTGGCTTCGTAGCAATCACTGTGGAGAAACATGGCCTATTCAGCTAGCATTTATTAGGAACAAACTAATAGAGCTGATTGGCTCTGATATGTAGGAGATATGCATGGATTATGCCCTTAATGACAATTAATTGATGAAGAAATCAAGGCAATCAAATCCTTGAATGAAGGAAATGATCGCATATATTCTAGGAAAGTAGAATTAGTATAATTTCTTTCCTTTTCATTAGCTATGATGTTATATTATAAATAGCCTCTTTGTACAACACATTTTGATATAAAAAAGGATATACATATTACAGTTCTTTTCTCCATTATTCACTTCATTACATGGTATCAAAGTGGTAATTCCTAGCCTAGCTTCAACAATTTCATGATGGCCCGTGGTCTATTTCTAACCTCGGTGTTGCCGGAAAATACCCTGCAAAACAGTGTTAGCACTCCGGTGTAGGAATTAGTCTCTTGTCATACCAACAAACAAGAAATTTACACTTACCATCTTAATCTTACCAATACCATGCCTAATATTCAAGAGTCTACATCTAGGAAAGACCTATCTTCAGGAGGTCTAACTATGTAGGATTTGAATTAAGGATAGATGGTCCACACATAACCTATGCACCAGACAACCATCTTGGCCTATCCCAATGTCAGCCATCCAATTCATTGGTTTCCATGTCAGTTGCCATACTTAGTACAACCTAGGCCGTGGATGTACAATCACGCTCGAACATAGACCGACCAAATACCAATAGATCAGGATCGTATGGGAATTAATTTCTCCACCTTCCATGCTTCGAATATTGTATTGCAACAGTAATACCGACAGCGTCAATTTGTCACGTATTCTGAATTAATTTCTGTGCTCCTCACTGCTGAGCAAACTAATGAATTGCTGCTCAAAAATCATGATCTTAGACCTGCTGGCTCAAAAGCATTGCCTGAAGCATATGCTACCACTGCAAAAAATGCTGGCCATTTTAAGGGTTATAAGTGCAGGGAAGAATATATTCCTCGAAGGGGTGGCAGGAAATATAATCGCCCCAGAAAATCTAACTTTGGCCTGAATCATAACAAAGAAATGAAGCCAAAGAAGGTGACTAATGAAAGTATATGTCATCGTTGTGGCATGGTTGGGCACTAGTCACATACTTGTCGTATGCCAAAACACTTTGTTGATCTATACCATGCATCTTTAAAAAATACGGGCAAGCGTGATGAATCTCATGCCATTGAAATTAATCCTACTGCCATAGCCACTGTTGAGGCCAACAATATCTCTGTTGGTAGGACTCCTCTTGCTCCTGAAGTAGCAAATGCATCCCTGGATATCTGTGATTTCTTTGAGGACCTCTGATTGCTTTGGTGAGGCATCAGACTGGTGGATGACAACTTAGACTTCGAATTTTATGATCCTAATAATTCCTTTCTAGTTGTTTTTTTCTTTAAATGTATTACCTTTTATTAATCTCTAATATGGTTATGTAATGAAATGCTTATGAACCTTATATAATATTTATTATTTTTGAAATTTTATTTGATCTTATAACTAATATGCAAATTTTATGATACTTTTTTTTTGGTAAGGTAAGTATGTATAAAACTTAAAAACAGGTACAGAGGAGACCATCCACATAAGCCTCGAACCTAGGGTATGACCTAAGGTTCAAGGGTGGATAGCCAGACAACCACACCAGAAAGCGGGAATACAAACAACCAACAAGAGCCCGATATAGGACAAACACAATACCATGAACACCGAAATACCAAAACAACAACTAAAAGAAGTCTCAAATGAAGATAGATTCCGAGATGTCCCAAGAACGCTGCACCCGCCGATTAATCGAGTTATCCTCCACCGGCTTAAGCGAAAAGGCTTTGTCACGGACAGCCTTGCATAAATGTTGCTCCATAGCCGGAACATATAACAAGTGGTTACGGAAGAGAATCTGGTTTCTAGTGGACCAGATAAGGTGACACAAGGCTGCAAATGAAAAGCGGGCGATTATACAATAGAACCGCCGCCCCTTCAATCGCTTTGAGGCCCAAAGCATAAGATCAGACCAATCCATATCACGCCACACAATGCAGCATCTAGACGCCCAAAACCGAATCAACGAAGCCGAGGTAGGACACCGGAAAAACAAGTGGTTGACGGAGTCGGGCCGTATCTGACAGAAGGTACACACACTATCCACGATGCGACGGTTCGCAAGAAGGAAGGTCTGGGAAGGAAGCCTCGCAAGGGAGATAATCCATAATAAGAAAGCATGGCGAGGAACAATCGCCGAGTCCCAAACCAGAGAATGCCACTGGACCGCCGGGTGTTTACGCCTAATGTGCTCCCATGCCGAAGAGATCGAAAACGTACCAGAAGGATGCCCAAGCCACTGAAACCGATCCGGACGGGAAGGATTTATGAGTGGCACAGGCTCAGGCCAGGCATCAATCAACCGGAGCACCCCAGACAAAGAAACATCAATAGGAAGGGCATCCGCAACCAACGCATCGCGAGGAACTCCGGAGGAATAAATATCCCTGTCGGAGAATAGCTTGTAAAGAGGACCACGGGGATGCCAGTTATCAAACCAGAAGGATACCCCAGAACCACATCCAATGCGCCACTGAAACATCCCATGAAACCCCTCACGTAGGGACAAGATCTTCTTCCAAGCCCAGGAAGAGAAGGTTGGGACGGGAGCAACCCAAAAACTCTTCCGCTTCAAAAAATTGGAGTGGACCCACTTACACCAGAGGGACTCTTTGTCAGAGAAAAGAATCCAGATGTGTTTAAGGAGAGCCGCCCGATTACAATCCACTAGCTTACGAATACCCAGGCCACCCTCAGTCTTCGGCCTACACACATCATCCCATGAAACTTTCGCTCCTCCTCTACCAAGCTCCGGACCCTTCCAAAGGAATTGCCTAAGGACCCGCTCAATGCTCCCAATAACAGACATAGGAAGCATGAAAATGTTGGACCAGAAAACCTGAATGGCATGAAGAACAGATCGTACCAGCTGGATGCGACCCGCAAACGAAAGGAACCGCTGAGTCCAAGAGCGAGCACGGGCCGTGATCATGTTAACAAGCGTAGAACAATCAGCCTGGCGGAGTCTAGAGGAGATGACTGGGATCCCCAAATATCGAAACGGAAGTGAGCCCTCCGAGAAACCAAGCAGCGAGATGATCCGAGAGCGAAGGTCTTCCGACCCACCCGAAAGATAAACCTCACTCTTGGAATTGTTCGGCCATAATCCCGACCAAGATGAAAATAACCGCAAGCCAACCTGAATCAACTGAACCGAAGCCACATCCGCCTCCGAGAAAAGCAAGACATCATCAGCGAAAAATAAATGTGAAAGCTTAGTCGCCTTACATCTCCAGAAGTATTTAAACCCCGGGAGCGCCAATTGTCTGTGGAGGATACCAGAAAAGATCTCCATGGCCAGAGTGAACAGATATGGAGACATAGGGTCCCCCTGACGCAGCCCTCTACCACCAGCAAAATAGCCATGAAGTTCCCCGTTTATAGATACCGAAAACATAGGGGAAGTTACACAAGACATGATCAAACGAATGAACCAATCAGGAAACCCGAATGCATGCAGGACCAGTTCTAGAAAGTTCCAGTCCAACGTATCGTAAGCTTTTTGAAAGTCTACCTTAACAGCACACTTGGGAAGATATGGAGAGTGGTGAAAATCACAAAATAACTCCTGAGCGAGGAGGATGTTATCACTAATACGTCGTCCCTTAACAAAAGCATTCTGAGATGAGCTCACCAGCGACGGAAGAACAGCCGCAATTCGATTCGCAATAATTTTCGTGATGCACTTGTAAATAATATTGCAGCACGCAATCGGTCTAAAGTCCTTCATATCCACAGCATTAGGAACCTTAGGAACAAGAGTGAGGATAGTAGAGTTTACCTCACGCAGCAGCCGCCCAGATACGAAGAAATCCTTGATCGCCGAGCACACAGAAGCCCCAACGATGTGCCAAGAGGACTTGAAAAATTCTACAGTATATCCATCCGGCCCCGGAGCTTTGCCCTTAGCAAGTGAAAACATGGTGTTGCGAATTTCCGCATCCGAAACTTCCTCCAGAAGAGACGAAGCCTGGACAGAGGAGAGGGGATGAGCGATCACCGACCTGAGCTCCTCCACCGTCGGAGAAGGGGACATTGGATGTGCGGACAGCAAGTTCCGATAGAAAGACACCACCCGATCCCGAACAGAGCCAGAATCCGCGAGAAGAGAGCCATCCTCAGCAGAGACCGAGAGCAATCGGTTGCAAAGATGATGCTTATTTACCGACGAATGGAAAAACCTGGTGTTGAGATCTCCCTCCTTAAGCCAACGGATGCGTGATTTTTGCCGATAAAACGACTCCTCGCTGAGTCGCACGGACGCAAATTCTTGTTTCAGGTTCTGTTCCAAAGCCCCGAGCTGAGCATCAAGAGGATCAGCGGCCAACGCATCTTGGATCTGAGACAGGTCACGTCTGGCCTTTTCCGTCCGAGCCGAAATATCAGAGAAATGATCCTTATTAAGTACCTTCAAACGTGACTTCAGTAGCTTCAATCTGCCAACAAGAACAAACATAGGCGAGCCAACAATGGGAGAATCCCATGCCTGAGCAACTACCGAATTATAAGATGGGTGGTTCAACCAGAAGGAGAAGAACTTAAAAGGCTTACGTACAGCCGGGGCGGGCACTATACGGACCACCATGGGTGAGTGATCCGAAACCCCCGGGTTCAAAAATGTAGCCTCCGAAAACGAGAAATAGGAGGTCCAGGCTTCGTTGATCATCACACGGTCAATCTTCCTGATCTTCCTCAATGGGCCAGCACCAGTCGACCAAGTAAATCGGCTACCAACATATCTCAAATCATCGAGGCCAGCAGAGATACAGCATCGATCCAAATCATCAAAACTTGGAATCCATGCGGAGGAACCACCAACACGATCAGAAGGGAATCGGATAGCGTTGAGGTCCCCCGCAACGGCCCAAGGACAATCCCGAAATTCTGCACTAGCTCGAACCAGTTCAGCCCATAATGGACGCCTAGCAACAAAAGTATGATCCGCGTATATAAACGAGAGTATACATTCCTTATCCGACGACAGTAATTTAAGCCGACCATGAACAAATTGCTTGTCAACCAATATGGGGGCAAAAACAGCAGACTCCGCATGCCAACCGATCCATATCCGCCCCCTATCTGAAGCCGAATAATTTGCAATCCAAACCCACCCCGGGATAAGGCCCGAGGAGATACTAGCAAACAGCATCTCAGGAACTTTCGTTTCTAAGATGCTAACACAACAGAGATTATTCGTACGAACAAAACTACGAACTTCCGCTTGTTTAATAGGGTCCATAAGACCCCGGACATTCCAAGCACCAAACGACATAAGGAAAGAAGAGGGGTTACCGCTTACGCGAAGCCACATGCCGAGGAGGCAGGATGTTCTTCCTCGGGCTAAGTCCACGGCCAATGTTAATAACACGCGGTCCCGTCTGACCCATGGAACGGGAAGCAACGACCGGGGTAGCCTTGCTATTCGCTGCAATGGTAGGAGGAGGAGACTTCTCAAGAACATCCTCACCACACCCTTCGGGTTCCACCTCTAACTCCTCAGAAGATGCAGGGGACGAGGGGCTAGAGGATTCAGAGCCCAGCGGCACAAATAGCGAATCTTGCTGTGCATCCGCGGGATCATCAACAGCATTACCACTGGCCGAAAATAGGACAACAGTAGTAGAATGCACAGGGACACCCCCATTCTTATTATTAGCCCTTCGTGGACCTGGAAGGGCAGCCTTGGGAGGAGCAGGGGCAGTCTTCTTCGACGAGCGAGTCTTCTTTCGATTCACTGTTTGCCATTCAGGAACCGAAGGATCCGAAACTGAAGGCGGGACCTGGGAGGGCAAAGGACGATCATCCTCAGCCGTATTCTCAATTGGGGACAACTCAACACGAGTAGGGGAAACCCGTTGTACCACAGGAGAGTCACCCAAAGGTGAGTTGTGATTACCACCCGTTTCCACCAGTGGAGATACGGGGATACAAATATCAAAAGGATCCAAGGGAGGATCCTGGGCAACCGGAGAAGAGGGGTTAGGGCACTTATGCCCAAATTTGCCACAACCCGAGCAAACAGGGAGCCGACTTTCATACTCAACTTCAACAATCCACTCGCGACCATCACTTTCAACATTGATGGACTCCAACATGGGCTGATTTGCAGAGATTGCCACGCAAGCCCGAGCAAAGGACATCCTACTTAGTTTTGCCGTAAACATATCCACATGGAGAGGCTTGCCGAGAGCACTAGCAACATGTCCCACTCCAACCGACGACCAAAGTCCGTAAGGGATATTCCTGAGACGAACCCACACCGGCATAGATTCAAATGCCTCACGTTTGAGTTCCAGGCGAGAGTGCCATTGCTGGAGGACCAAGGGGACACGTGCAATGGTGACCGGTCCACAAGCCAGGATCTGTTTCCGAAAAGATTCATCCGGAATATGAAAGAAAAAGAACCCATCCTCATTGGCCGTAACATCAAGAAGTTGGGCGCCCCAAGCCGCGCGAACAGCATCGGCAGTGCGTTGGAAAGGGAGGCGCCGCCCAACAAAGTACCCAACCAAGCTCTCAGACAGTTTCGGGTTTGCAAGATCGAACACCTCCGAGGGAATCCGCACAACGGTTTTACCATTCACAATGGCCGGAGGGAAATACGATAAACCATAACCTTTCTCAGCAATCCTCGCAACGGAAGCCCAAGAACGTTGCGGATGCAGAGAGCTAGCCGGATTCCCAGCACCATTGGGAGTAGGCGATGGGTGCAGGGGCGCATTCAATTTTCCAGATTTACTAGGAGAGATGGACGCCCATGACCGCTGCTGTGGAGGAACAACCGGGTCAGGAACAGCCGGTGGAGCAGCACCATCACGGGTTCCGGCATTGCCAGCGCGGGCATCGACAAAGGCTCCACTATCCGAAGGAATCTGCTCGCCATTTCCATCTCCAGAATCAATAAAGTTGCCCATTGGAACCTGAGTGGAAACCACATTCCCAGCAAAGCTTTTTAATTTCCCAACTCCACTAGCGGCAGACAGCACATTCCCAGAGTCTGCCATGTTCCCACTACCAGGGCCGGAAACCGAAGATGCCTTTCTCGGTGGGCGGCCAGCACGGGAGCGTGAGCGCCCCCTGCTCCGGCTGCGGCCTCCGCGACTTCCTCCACCCCCCAGCCGCCGTGGGGAAGAAGGCCTCTGCAACGAGGAGGACGGGCTACCACGGGCAGGCACCGCGTCCGCAGGTTTATTCAAAGTAGCCCCCAAGGGGCCATCAGGGGCGGATGAGACACTTACCGGGGCCTTCCCATAGCCATCCTCACGTTTGTCCATCATCGAAGAGGACGGGCTACCCCGGACAAGAGTCAGAGTCGGGGGGTTATTTGATGTCGCCGCCGCTGGAGGTGAATCCATATCCGGTCAACCCAGAACAGCCATGACACGATGAGGGGAGCACTGCAGGAGCCGAAAACCAGGAATGTTTTTCACCAGAATGCCAGTATCTGATGCAGAGTAGATTGTTCACATTGATTGGAATGTATCCAATCTCTTCCCAGCAATAAATTGTAAGCACCATTCGACTAGATCACAAAGAAAGTGGTCTTTGATGTTTTGGATCCAATGGTCAAGTCTACCACCACGGCCCCTTTGACGTCTGTAACCTCTCCAAGGAAGTCTGACAACTGCACATTTGATGGTGTTATGTCATTGTCCCTCTTGCCAAACTTATTGAAGTATTTATGTGGCATCAGGTTCAAGGTGGCTCCAGCATCTACAAATACTTTACCAACAGGTCCTCTATCCACCTTGCTAGATATGAGCAGAGACTTCAAATGTTTCGTTTTCTTGGTTGGGACTCTCTTGAATTCTATCACTTCATTCTCAGGAAAGTGAAATTCAGCCATAGCCACTTCCTTCTCTGAAATGTATCCTGAATATTCTTCTACTATCAATGAAATCCCGAATTCACGCGGGAGTCTTGCATTTACCATACCGATTCTCATTGAGCAATCATGCTCCTTTGGCATCTTGGATTTTCCTTTTCGGCAACTTTCGTTATTTTCAGATTTCACAAACCTTGCTTGAAACTATTCTCATATCTCGGGGTAAGTGCAACTGTAAATTTCCCAAAATCTATAGTTTGTGGTTCATATTGAATCTTCTCTTCTTTTAATAGCTCATGATTTGAGCTTTCTCCACGTTGACTCAAAGTCGAGATCTTCCCCATATTGTTTCTTTCCACTTCGGGATCACTACGCCTCCAGACCCAATTCTTTCTTCCAACATTCGGTATCATTCTATCCGCTCAAGCCTGTTCAACATTTCTTTGTTTACTCTTCTGTCTCTAGTTTTGCCTCTTAATGGTTTGGTAAGAGGCTTGGCCAGGCGGCTTAGCTTCTCTCCACTTCCCCTCAAGAAGATCATGTGAGACTTTGTAGGTCTTCTTTTTTTGAACCTCTTGCGAAGCAGGACTCAGTGGAGGATCATCGAATTCATCCCCCAACCAGATGGTTCAACTAGCACCGATGGTTGTGTGAGATAGTCTGGCTTTCCATAATACACTATGTAGTCGAATTTGCCACTAGGTTCTCCAAGAAGGCCTACCTCTGGATCTCATTCCTTATATCGTTGCCATAGGCTCTTCGGTTTAGTTGTTTTGCTTGCAGTTCTGCTACTTTCGACAATTTGATTGTTATCTTGCTTTACCTCATGTTCTCGAATCGGTCGCTCAAGCTGCACCTTCTTCTTCGGCCTTTGCGATTGGTTATCTGGCAACCCCACTTCGAACTTTGTTTGCTCATATTGCTTTTCTTCTCCTGACTCTTTAAGGAGTAGATTGGGAGCCACAATTTCCGATCTCACCTGATTACATTGCATCTCTTCCTTGTGCTCCTGAAAAGAGTACCTCGGAATTGTATTCTCAGGTCTTATTTGCGGCATACCTCCTCTTCGGACGGAAGATCCAGGCCGGTATCTTCCTATTGATCCTCGAGCTGGATAACTTAAGGGTTCAATCCCATGCCTCGCTTGTGGTCTAGCATCCCTTCGAATAAAGGAACCCGCTCAGTATCTACCTTTGGATCCTCGCACAAATTGGTACTCTGGAAAATACTGATCTTTACCATCCAACTCATGATGACAACGAATGCACAATCTATTGGTCCCATAGCCTGATGGAGTTTGAATGTTCACCATTCCAATCTTAGGAAAAGGATCTGCCTCAACCTCCATAGGTGCTTTTCCTTTGTCCTCGACAAACTTAATCTTGCCTTGCCGAATCGCCTCTTGGATTGTTTTCCTAAAGACAATACAATTTGTTGTATTGTGGCTAGAAGAATGATGCCATTTGCAATACTTCTTATCAACTAGTTCCTCCTTAGATGGGATTTTCTGTCCTTCGGCCAACTTTATCGTCCCATTTTTCAACATGTCAAATATTTCATCTAACTTATATATGTCGAATGAATAGCTGCTTGATTCCTTAGCCTTGATCTTAGTGACATCCCTCACTCTTGCTGGCTTGAGAGCTGGGCATACATATGGCTTCTCCAGAACCATTGTAGCCACTGCTATTTCATTCTCTTCTTCTTCTTCAGCTGAGCTCTCGACTTCAGCACTATTTGCAAAAGCTACTAGCTACCGGTTGTCTTTCACTGGCTTTTTATCCTTTTTTTTTAACAAGTGCTCTAAGGACATTTAACGAACTCTTCCCGTTGAAATTTTCAGATTTTCAAGTTGTGCTTTGTAGGATAGTTCGAATGAAGGGATGGAATGGAGTGTAAGGCAACTGGGATTTCATTTATTTATGCTTGATTGTAAAAATTCTGAGACTGTAATGATATGAGAAGTTGAATGAATTTCATTTAAGATATAGAATTTGCTTGCATTTTTCTATAGGTATGATTTCATTGTTGTACTAAATTCCTATATAATTGAACTCAGAAATAATAAACATGATGAAAAAATTACTATAAATTATGATTAATAATGTAAGACATTATAACAAATGGTAATGATTTTATGACGATTGTTATAAGATCTAAGAAATAGCCAATAAATCCATAATTTGATAATTCATAACATATACGGCTATTAACAGATAGCCTTCGTATATGTTCAATTCATGTTGAATTCTAGATTATATACATTTTTTATTTGAGTAAAAGGGTAGGTAGGGTCGACCTGTGCTAACGACCCGCTGCTAGATGATTTATACTATTGTTTATAATGTGTACGATAATCCAATCACAAAAATTGCTCCCTTCATCAATTATTATACTAATCATTAATGCTTTCAAAAATAGGTGAAAGAATCATTATTTCTTCTAGTGATGGGATACCCATTCCATCTCATAACACAACATCTTCATCTCGACATTGGCAAAGACCTGGGAGGCTGGTGGTAACCCTCACTCATGTCTCCCTCCTCTCCATCTCATATTTTTTCCTTCAGGGCATGAAAGATCTTTTGATCTTATATCAAGAATGTATCCTTACTTAAAGATTGAGTTAATAATTTTCGTGTCGCCTCTCTTTCGCGAATCATAGATTCTTTAGTTCAACCGAGACACATAAGAAATGTATCCATCTCAATATATCAAGAACGTGCAACTGTACTATGTGCATAGTGGGTATGGTGTCATCGTAGCCGATCCCTATATACTGACGTAATGGTTGGATAGCTCGCCCGACCTCGGACTTTAGGTATTTGAGTATTGTTAAGTGCAATTAACTGAGTCTTAAATCTTTCAGAAAGTGAAATCAAATCCTAAAACTTGTTGAGTTGGCGCAATCAATTTCTAAAACTTGTTAGCATTTTTTGCATGTCAAGTTGGACAGATTTAATGAAATGATTTGATTGCACCAACTTAATAAGTTTTAGCATTTAATTGTATTTTTTTTTTGAATTTTTTTATGACAAATTTTAGGATTTGATTGCACAAACTTCATAAGTTTTAGGACTCAAATGTGTTAGGATTCGACGCACAATCAAATCGAAGTAAAACGTAATGAGAAAAAGAAATCGAGACATAAGGTTTTTATTATGGTTCACACTTAAAATAGAGTTATGTCTAGTAGAGGATTTCACTATAATTAGCACATCGCACATCTCGTTACAATCACTCAATTACAAACGAAAAAGAATATATATAGCAATAACTATTTATGAGCCAAAATCCAAACTACTAATGAAAAATTATAGGTTCAAACTATAAGAGCCTTCGAGAGTCCAAGGGGCACTGCCTCCTTGAGACTTCAGTCAGGAACCCTTGTCAGCTCAGCATGGAACGAGGCTCATGTGATTTTCTATCGATGAGAGGATGAACCGCACCATAATAAAATGCAATTTCGTTTTGGAGAGAGAATGCTGTTCGGCAGCATATGGAAGGTTCTATCACACTCCATTTCCTCTTGCCTACCCTTCAGCGCCGCCCAGAATGCCATTCGGTTCGGGGTAGAGAGAGAGCACTTTCCAAAAGATTCTTGATGATGTGACGTGAGATTGTTCTTGATGATGGCAGGCGTGCGTCTCATCATGACCCTCCATTTGGCGGACTCTCTCCATCGGGATGAACGGCTGTGGTTGGATAATATTTGATCCATGTTGGATCAGATGGTGGGGTCCATCGCACGGAAGATTTGGCCTCGTACGAGACTTCCAATTAGTGATAACATAAACATGCAATGTCTCCCAAAGCTAAGCCGGGATCAAGGACAAGAGGCGATCAATTTGAATATTTTCGCGGTAAGAATCCAAGTTGTCAATAGTCCAATATGGATCGAGCTTTTCATAAGACTAAGATCCACTGGTTTTGATTCTGTTGGGTTAAGCATGTATTTGTTTTGGACCTCCGTACTTTACGTAATTATGCAGATTAGTTGTCTTAACTTTCTCGATGTATCTAATTAAGTCTTCTATTTTTAACAAAAAAAAGAGTCATTTTTTGGAATTTGATTAGTGACACCGTCAAATGTT
>JANUWG010000084.1:0-16336 GCA_025175695.1 Eugenia klotzschiana
CCGATTGGGGGATCTATCGATTCCGACCGTCCGATTCCCCCGCCCGTGGCCCTGCGATCGGCGGGGATGGCGACGCGTGGCGGGATCGCGGCCGGTGGATGGGGAGTTCCCGCCACTGCGAGCGGGATTTTCGGTCGTGCGTCCTCTGCTTTTTTTGGATTTTGGTGGCGCCGCTGCCATCCTGTGAGTTTGATGGGGATTTTTATTGCTATTTCGGAGTCATTTTCCTTTTTTTTTTCTCCTTAAAAATGTGTGTTTTTAGGGTTAATGTTCATGTGTGGATTCTTTGGTTTGGTCGTTGTTCATACATTTTGTCCTTTTATTTGACATGTTGGTGTCAAAACTTATAAAAGGCACAAAGAAGAGGCACTAATCTTGTCAAGAAAGGAGTGGAGAGAGAGAGAGATTAGTCAACATTGGAGATTATAGAGGAAACAAAATGGATTTGATTTGGGACATTGTTGCCGCACGACATGCTAAAAGGTAAACGACAAATTGGGTTTTGTGCCGTTGCTGTTTTTGTGTCGTCCTGTGGCCGATGGAGGAGGACAGGAGGATCCAAAAGTTGTTTCCGAGAAGTTACTGTTGGGTTAATTCGGGGAAATCGCGTTAATCGCTTCATTGGGATTACGGCACGACGAACGAGCCTTGCGAGTGTCCTCGCGGTATTTGTTGAGGAAATTGCTAGGGAGATTTACTTGATAATCGAAAGGAGTGGATCGTGCAAGATGACCGTCTTATGATATCCGATAATTTCATGATTTCCCCTAAGTTCTTAGAAAGGATTGTTATCGGCTACTTCTCAGTCATTCCCGAAACGACCTGAAGACTTATAGTGATTTAGTCTCTAGGGAGACTTCGTTGCACTCTACCGCAGGTCAAAACCTGAATTTGGTGCATCGCCTCATCTAGTTCCTACATCAACACAATCCAATTACATCGTGAATATTCCGCTTGCGGTTCTGAATTTATTTCCATGCGACACGCCGACATTTCTACTGCATAATAGAGTTAATAGCTGATCATCTGAATTTATTCAAGACTATTATTCAATGAAAATTTGGGGTCAAAACCTCCAGTTTTTCTTTTATAAAATTTATTTGACCTCTGGGCGTCCGCATCGGGATGGTTGTCTCAACATCAAACAAGAAAATTCAGCGTCGGCAACAAAATTAGCCGAACTGTCGTATAATCGACACCCTCAGGGAGAGGTTGGTCCGAACGATTCCGCAGATAACTTGAAGATGGGAAGTACCATCGTCTTTGGTTCATATTCTATCTGGTACTTGGTGGTAACAGCTATTAACAACAGCATGAACTATGAAATTACACCAAAACTTCGTGAACATTGTCTACATGGTCACGGTAAAGACGGACGCTTTCCAGGTATCATATCCATATTCATCGGAAGACTGATATCTAACCTCATGTCTCGTCCACCTGTGCTCCGGATGCTCGTAAGCCGAACTCGAAAGAGGTGGTCCATGAATTAGGAGTCGCTCCACATACGGGGATTTCTCTAGGCAGATAATTAGCTGAAAATTTCTCCACAGCGGTTCCGAATCAATCTAAGTGTAGGTGGTGTCTTCTCTTCTGGCACCTATTGACATACCAAGCAGCATGCTTATGCAGGCCCAAGTGGACCATCACTTTCAGACTCGCAAGCATGATGTACGTCACTGCTAACAAGAGGACGATCCACAGGACTCTCCATGGGAGTGGATGACACGGGATAAGAGCGGCATATACTGGAGTCATAACCCGTATTACCTGAACCCAAAGCGTCGCACAAAATTACAGTTCTCACCATTTTTTTACTACAGGTAATTAATGATATTCCAGGCTGTCTAGAAAAAGATTTTGCATGGCCTATGCCTCCTACCTTCTACGCAAGTATTTCTTTTACTCCAGAAAAGCCGCTATTGTCATTTGTATGCTAGTAAGCACGATGATCTATGCATGAGGAGGATGCAACTTTTCAGTAGCAGGCGCTTACCACACAAGCTGGTGCCAATGGAACGAAGGTGAGACTGTTCTTCAGATCAGTTTGCATATTCAAAGTCTAATGAAAAGATAGAAGGAGAAAAAGTAAGCACATGTAGAAGCAATAAAATGATATGAACGTCAGAAAGCCAGTTGCAGTGCCTCAGAATGGGGAAAAGAAAGACAATTGAATAAGCAGTTGTTAGACGAAATGAGGTACCTGCTTGCAAAGGTCTTCAAGAAACTCAGAGTATGCAATGGGTTTGATATCGTTGAATTTGGCAATGAACGAATGTTTGATGATATCGATAGATATCTCACAGAAGTACACCATGAGAGCATTCTGCAGAGTCCAAGTATGACATAATGAGAGAGTGAAAACGGTGCCCCAAGAAAATTACTCTTCCGTTGTGGGGGAGATCAACATGAAAACAAATTATGCTGAAAGATCCCCGAAAGAACTTACAATGAAAAAACTTTCAAACCATGGACCTTCAGCCTCCAGAATATTCTGAGCAAGAACAAATAATACAAATGCTGTAATGTGGAATCTCTCAACCGAATCTGTTTGGAAGCAAAGGCATAACCGTAACTCATCTATCAACTTAACAGTAATCCTGAGAAAAGTAAAATCCCCCAAGGAATGAATCATAAAACAAAAAAAATATCATGCAGATTATTTCCCCGATAGACTTGATGTGTTTTGAGTAGTATAACAAAAACGCAAGTCACATGCATGTGACAGATCCACCACTTGAAGAGACCCACTTATTGCACTGGTATTCTAAGGATACACATAAGGTGGCTTATGCCAATTCATATTTTTTAGCCTATTTCAAGTGAGGAGGTAACCAAGCAAATCCTGCAGATGTGTGATCAATTCTAGTTAAGCATACCCTGCAGTTGTTAGATGAATTCGAGTTGACTGTTTCATGGATATTAATAGGAATTTACTGAGCCCTGCAATAGTAAAACACAATATTCTGTCACTATTTCCAACTATTCCATGGTTTGGTCATAACAAATAAAGAATACCTGCGCAATGGAATATAAGACTAAAATTAACGATCACTTGAGCCCACCTCCAAAATATAACTTCTATATAGGCCTTTTCTATTGGGATTCTCAATATACGCTATTTTAAGGGTAATGTAGGTAATATATTTCTTTATTCAAAGATATAGGTCTATGATTTCTAGAAAAGTACTTTACATTCGAAGAAATATATGATTTCATAAGATATTGATGTAATTACACAAGAGACGGTATAATACAGAAGCCAAGAGAAGGTTTTATTATGGTTCAGCTGGAAAATGAAACACCAAACAATCGTCATGTACAGCAAACCGAACCAATAAACCAAAAACCCAGCAGAATTAAACTCCGGTTTCCATATAGCGAATTGCAAACATAGGTAGTTGACAAATAAATTTCCATATCGGGTTTTCTTCTTTGGCTTGAAAAAGATTACTAGGTCTTTTGTCTGGTAAAAGAACATGCATATCCCCAAAATGGAAGCACGGAAACCTCATAGTAAAAGTAGCAAATTGGGCAATTAAAGATACAGTATGAGGAAGTCAGAACACTGAACATGGAATCATCAATAGTAATAATGTCAAACGTTCTAAAGATAACAGCAGTTGCACATCAAAAATGAAATTCCCAATCCCATCAACACTTGGAAGTACTTCTGAAAGAAAAGCGAAAAGTGGCTAACTTACCATAGTAGACAAGACTATGAATATTGTCTCTGCTGAAACGCTTGAAAACATTACTCTTTATCTCAGCAAAGTTGTTTGATACAAGCAACGCCAGCAGTGCATTATTGTGAGCAACAATACACGTTGACAAAGTAATTGCCTGAGCTAATAAGATAAATGAATGAACAAGTATCATTTGTAAAGGAACTTCAAAGCCGAAAATGGAGGAGGAATACAAAGAAGCAAACAGAAGAGCTATAATGAACTAAATATAATTACAACAAAAAGGATATTTGAGGCACCCACGGCTAGTGCCAAATCTGAAAGGAATCTCGTTTTGTAAACAATCATGTTTTCTGGTGAACAACCTGCCAGTTCTTCAGCAGAATTAAACAGAGTTTTCAGGACATCTCCACCAAAACTCTGGCATAGTTTATCAAATATCTGCGCAAATGTCCAAGAAGAAGAACAAATTCATCAAAGTTTCTCCTAGGCATTACTATTGCCAAGGTATATAGTAACATTTATCCATGAAAATGGCAATGGCAACATAAGAATTACTAGATGTCGCCTCCACAAGCAGAAATCCAACTTAAAAATATTTCTCAGGATAAGACTGACTTGACTAATGAGCTGATATGCCTGAACTTGTACAGAGAACAACAAGGTTCCGAGCGCCTGGCTTACTTCCACATAGGAAGTCCTACCAGAAGACATACACTTAAGAATCTCAGTTCGATAAGAGACATTCAGTCTTACATTCAACTTCCCATCGAGTAAAACAGAACAAAAATAGTTGCCAAAGGACAACAGATCCTCCTGCAACTATGATCCTAAGGTATTAATTATATGCAACATGAAGCATATAGTTGCAGTAGCCCAAGAAAAAAACCAGCAGAGAGCAAGAGAGGATCTCGATATGGGAGAAAAGACAGAGTGGCTCTCCAAGGTCAAGGCCAATGGCGTTGCTGACAATAAAACTAAGTAAGCCACAGAGGTAAAAGTCTCCAAATGAATACACAGACAGCATCCACTGACTTTACATACATTACAAATAACTTCGAATGTTTTCTGGCTTTCTAGATGCATGTAATCACCGATAATTTATGTGCCATCTATTTTAAGACATCTTTTGCCAAATGAAAACAGGAAAAGTCTTAAGTGCAATTAAGAAGATAAATGCATTGACATTTTTATGAGAATTATTTCATACTATATGATGAGAGTTTTCCTAATAATTCCTTCTCATCACATAATACACTAAAGAAAAGTGAAACTGACTAAACATATTATTTCAATGTTTCCAGAAACAATTTGTTTAAAAATAGCAGCTAGAAAAAATTGGATAAAAAAATGGATCGCCCTGGAATAATGACCAAGAAGTCATGCAAATACATCAACATCTGCGCAACTCTAACAAACAAGACTAGTTCTGGAGAATTGAACTTGAATCCAATGTGATTCTGCTTTCACAGTTCCCAAACTAGTGTATCAGGGAAAATTAAATTTCAACAAATACAAAGGAAAATTTAACCAGGTTCTGCATTTACATCAAGAGAAATAACTGAGTTTTTTAATCTAAGATTCTAACTTTATTCAAAATAAGTGATTTCTCCTATGCTCAACTTTACTTAAGGTGAAAGTCTTCAGTGAAGGAAATCAACTAACAAATCATCTGTAAGGACAGAAAGACATCAATATGTAAGAAGTGAAAATGGCTGTAGGGAAATCTGGCTCATTATGATATGACCTCTAGCACGTTGTACACAACATAGAGCTTGATCGTTCCTTGACCGCGAATCATATGATATATTAAGCTTATATCTGAGGCACAACATGGAAAATAGAAAAGGAGAAAGTTAGTACAATTCGCATCCATATGTTAAAATAACGACAGTCCACAGATAAATGTAAGAAGTACTTAGCCACACCTGTTCTCTCCAAGAGAGTAACACCGCCAGTTAGCACAATAAAACACCCTAAATCAGACAGCTCCTCTGCAGAAGGCCTCTTTAACTGTCTGCAACAAGAACAATTAGGTGATCTAGTATAAATCATATATTTGGATTCAGGTTGAAAATATGGGAGGAAGAGGAAGAGAGCCAAGTTGCTCAAATTTCTTTTGTTAAAAACCTTAACTTTTTCTAGAGGGACTTTAAAGGCATGAAGTCCTTTGAAAAATCTGAACCAAATACATCCTGACCTAACCGGTTTAAGTTTTTATTTGAAAAATTTCCTAAATAGACTGGCCGACTCACATTGATTGCATGGCACGATCCTGTTGGATTCGACTTAATTCCAGTTATGTCTTGTCTGGATGCTTGAATGCGACTCCCCAGCCTCCACGACTCGGTCAATTGGTTTGCCAATCCGAGACAAACAAAACATTCGAAAGTGACATAGATGGCACCGATGCGAAATCTACTATTGTAAAGTGTCTAGGTCCCATTTTTATTTTAAGTCGCATTTAAAGCAGAATTAATGGCGTTGATGTCGGCTGCCATGTAGAAAGATTATAAAATTATTATCGAAAATCGATTTTAATTTCCTTCAAAAAAAAAAACAAAGGGCTCGTTGAATTCCGAATGGATATTTCTATGATCGATTTGATAAGATCAATTAAATATTCATGAAATAAATTGAAGGGATAAATATATTGGAAATCCTAAAATTTGCCATGAAGGCACGGTTGAGTCATAAGTCTTTCAAAAAGTGCATTCGAGTCCTAAAACTTTCAAAAGATGCAGTTAAGTCTTAAAACTTACCATGCAAGTGTAATCGGGTACTAAAATATTCAAAAAGTGTAATTAAATCCCAAAATTTATCGAATTGATGAAATCAAGTCATTCCGTTTATTGTATTTTTTGAAATTTTTAAGGACCCGATTGCACTTTCTTAATTATGCGTTTTAAAATTTAATTATACTTTCGTAATAAATTTTAAAATTTTTAATGCACTTATCCTTAAATCGAAAAGCAATCACTTTTCTAGGGCATGGAATGACCACGTGGCTTTTGTCTGACATTAATTGTCCGATTGCTCTTTCATTAATAGTCGAATGTCGAGTAGGAACTTCAACCTTACTCAAATTGAACGTTTCAAAAAGAATAAAAAAATACAAAAGGACACCCCACCTTACTCCAATTGCCCATTCCATAAGTTAATGCATCCAGCACAAGTGGGTTTTTCTTCTTTATTATCTGCTAGGAAAACATGGGCACAATTTCTAATAATAGGATATCCTTTTTGTTATCATTGAATAATAATGAAATCCAATCAAATAGGTAATTGAATTTCGGAAAATTGCGGATTCAATAGTTATAGTGCTATCGATAACTAGATTCCGATCCTAGCCACATATATAACTTCCTAAAATATATATCAATATTAAATTACGAAACCCGTTAATGAAATATGAGCTGAAAAAAAAGCTGTCAAAATGGGTCATAAACCCTTATGTTAACCAACATTTATTGAAATAAGTCATACATGGATCAGCTTAAACTCGAAATATGGGTTAAAGTTTTGAAAAGTTAGAAAAAAAAGAAAGATGGATGTTAGTTGGTCGGTTGGCTTATTATCAATCCAAATTAAATATGAAGCCGGCTCATGAAGTCGCCCATTTTTTTTGGATCAAAAAGTCGCTCATTCTTCAAAGGCAACAATTGAATGAGAAAAAAATATTAAGCATGGATCTCGAGTCCAGTTGGGCCAAGTATGAGCATTTGAATTTTCGTTATGTATAAATTAATCAAAACCAATTAAATGGGTAATTTTTTTTATCGAATAAAACGAATCAATTTGAGTCGGATAATTTTTCGGCTCGTCTCATCCGACTATGAAGTGAGGATTGATCTATTCTCATTCACCTTTTCTCCATGGGCAAATGTCGGGAGCTCGGGACCAGAGAGATGGATCATCCTCCAAATTCACATCCGTGTAATAAACGGACAAAGCTTCGTTGTCGTGACGACAACCTTGGCTTGTCGCCAAGCAAAGTCAAGGTCAACGAGTCATCCGTACTATCATTAGCCCTATGAATTGCTACCCAACGATAGCCACATCTTTCGGTCATGTTCTCAGGCATGCTGAGTCATTTTGTTGACCCTTGTCATTTGGTTCAAGTGGATTCCAATATTATCGAGTGTTCACATCGTGGACAACACGAGAAAAGTTAAACGGCTTTACCGATTTAGAATTTTTACTCTCCGTTTATCACATGTATCGAAGGGTTCTTAAGAAAATATTCCTAGAAAATTCATGGCCGGTTCATGACGCTCAGGAGCAAACAAAAAAGGTTACACATACTTATTGTAATATTTTAATTTGAAAATGTGCCTTTTTCCCGCTAGATTAGATATTCTTTTTAAGTAATTTTGTGCAATTTCTTGATATAATAGCATTTACTCTTTTCATGGAATATATCTAACTATCTCATCATATATTCTTATAAGGTATGATTAATAACTTTTTTCACGCGATCGATGGCTTCTAAAAGTAGTAACTAACTATATTTTCACGTGACCATATTCGTTTTATGGGTTTTGCTCCATTTTGCAGCTCTTTTGGGATTTACTTTGCTTGAAAGCCGTCTATGTTTCTCTCGTGTTTGATTATGACAAATGAATAAACTACTCTTTCGGCAAAAAAAGAAAAAGAAAAAGAGAAGAAAACATTGTTCTCTCCAAAATGTAAGGATTTTACTGTGATTGATAACTTATCCTCTTGGCTTGGAAGTTTTCATATGAGAAGAAAGTTCATAATTTCTATTCAATTGCAATATTATACCAATAGAAATTTGTATATTAAATAATTATTTAAATGTATCTAATAAAAAAAATTGTTTGACTAGTTCAAAAAATAAAGCCGGATCCGGATCCTTCGGACAGCATCCCCGAGCACACTGGAGCGACGCGGCACTTGAATTTCACACGACTCGTGATGATGGCTTGTACTTTTTGGAGTCCCCCCGCCAATTATTAATGACTTCGACCCAAATTGCAATCCATGAAATGGACGCGCGACCCGACCCGTCCATTTCTTTCGGGGCCCCAGCTCGGCATCTCGAATTATTAGTTGATCCTATCCGAGAATCGACGATTCGTGTTTACGCGTGGAATTCGGATTACGACTCCGTGTCATATATCAGGCCGTGCCGTCGAAATAGATTACGTTATTTGTTCGGGGACTAGCCAAGAGACGATTTAGATTAAAGCCCGGGCCAGCTCGTATCGCTTTCGCTCGATCGAGTACGAGTGTCGGTTAAATGTCGGGAACCATGGGCCTCGTACGAAACGCCGTGCGACCGTTCGTTTCGATCGATCGTTCGCTTCACAAAACTTCGGCCATGAGAGGAAAAAATCGCGCTTCAAAAGCGGATTAAGCAAGATCATACAATTTGTTTGCTTTATGGTAGGCCGATCGGGGGAGATGGAGCCACACTCTTAAGAAGGCGAGTGACTCTCCGAGGATCTTCTGCATAATTACAATTGCTTTGCGAGTATCCGCCATATTTAATTGTGTTAATATTACGAAAAATCTCAAATTAGTACATTTAGGACAAATTCACCATCTGTTAGACTCTGTTTGTTTTACAAAAAATATGATGTTTTCGAAAAATATTTTTCAAAAAGTCATTTTCCATGAAAATAACGATATTTTTTTCGATATTTGGCTAATACTTAAAAATGAACTGGAAAACAATTTCCGTTATTTTTCAAGGAATTGATTTTCCTAAAAAAAAGTTTATTAACCGATTCGATTGTTCAATTATTATTTATTTTTTTAATAAAAATATTTTGTTATTTTTAATTTTTTTTAATTTTTTTTCTTTAACTTTTTTCTTTTCTTTTTTCTTGTGTAATTTCTTTAGCCGGTCGCCGGCCACGGTGGCGACTCGATGGAGGCCGGCGAGCTTAGGCCAAGTCTCGCCGATCTCGAGCGAGACTAAGTTTCGCTGGATCTGGCGAGGCAAGGCCTCCCTCGAGGCTGGCGATGCCGAGGCTCGCCTCATCGCCCTAGGGCAAGGCCAAGGCTCACATCATCGATCTCGGGTGAGGTTGAGGCTTGCTTGCCTCGCTCACTGGAGGTCAAGCTCGATCGAACCAGATCCGGTGAGCTTGGCTTCCCTCGAGGTTGGTGACGCTGAGGCTCACGTTGTTGAGATTAGCCATCAGTAGCAGTAGGCGGCAGAAGTAGGCGGAGGAAGGAGCAGTAGCAGACAATGGGAAAGGAGGAAAAAAGAAAAAAAATAAAGAAGAAAATAAAATATTAAAAAAATAAAAATTTTGAATTTCTAAAAAAATTTAAATAATAAAAAATAATAATTATAAAGAAAAAAGTGTGGAAGAAATGAGAAAGAAAAGATGAGGAAAATATTTTCCATTTCTCAAAATGAGAAAAACATTTTCCACATTTCAATGAGTTTTTTTCATAAGGGAAAAATGTTTTTCGGAACTAGCTTATTTTCAACCCCCAAACACCAGAAAGTCCGAAAAATGTTTTCTAAGAAGTTGTTTTTCTTGAAACAAGCGTAGTCTTAGTTTTCGTTAAATTTTACTAGGAAATCAGGAGAGGACGTACAAGATAGATTGATATATAGATCTTAGTCCACCCAAGAGCAATGGGAGTGAATCAAAGCATTAGGATGTTCTCGGTTCTGTCAAAATTGCTGAGTTTAATGACATGTGGCAGTTTATGGGTATATTGATTTTGGATTCTTCGTGGTATACATTCAATTTAACATAACTGACGGAAGGCAAATTTGTTACAGGCGCATCAGTTTAGGGCTTTCGATGGTTAAAAAAAATAGTTTAAGGTAAATTTGTCACAAATGTACGTGTTTGAGGGTTTTACTTTTTGTGGTAAAAAAATTTACTCAAGGTAAATTTACCGTGAACCGATTTGAAATTTTTCGTGATATTAACCTATATTTAATGTATCGTATATGGCATCGAAGAAGAAAAGAGGGAAATATATATATATATATATATCTCAAAATAATTGTGGTTAGATTGTTTTATCAGCCATTGCAACACGCGTTAATAAATTAATATTTAAATAGAAAAAGATAAAAAAAAATTAAAATTTTTAAAAAATTAAAATAGAAAGAATATTTAAAAAAAAAGCCAAATATTGCCGCGTTTTTTTTTTTCCTTCCCTCCTTTTTATAAATTAACGACCAGCCTCCCTGTCTGATTCATCTTCTCTCTCTCTCGCTCCGTCTCTCTCGCACATCTGTGTGGAGGCCATTCTCTCTCTCTCTCTCTCTCTCCACGCTTCTCGCTGGGATCCCGCCATCTTCGTCTTCTCCAACTCTTTCCTCTCTATTCTTGAATGTGAATCGAACAATGACTTGAGACGTCCTTCGTCGCTGGCGTTCCCTCCATCGCTCGATGTCGAGAGCCTTCTTCTAGCTCTCGATATCGTCGTGTTCTCTCTTGTCTCTCTGTCTGCCTTCCTCCGTTCCGATTTTGGTTCCGCATCGTCCGTTGCTGGCCCGGTGCCGTTGGTTCCGCATCGGACGCATGCCCGCATTCTCCGATTCACGAGCCACCGTGCGTTCCAGCGACGAGCACGCGGGGGTGGAGGGAATCGAGCTGTTTTGGCTAGGCTGCTGCCGATGATTCCTGGTCATTGTTCGTGTGACGAGGGTTGAATCGATTTGAGGCGAATTCTGGTGTTGGAATTGTAAGGATTGGAGTTGACTGATAGGAAGGAAGGAAGGAAGGAAGGAAGGAGGAAGGAAGAGGAGGAGGAAATAAAAAAAGGAATGGATTTAGCTGCGCAGCTGAAGCGAGGCATATCGCGCCAGTTCTCGACCGGCTCGATGAAGAGGGGCTTCAGCAGGCAATTCACGCGGCAATCGTCGCTGGACCCGAGGCGGAACAATATGAGGTTCAGCTTCGGCAGGCAGTCGTCGCTCGATCCGATCAGGAGGAGCCCTGACCACGACGACGAGCTCACGGTGCCCGAGAACTTGGACTCCACGATGCAGCTCTTGTTCATGGCGTGTAGAGGGGATGTGAGGGGGGTGGAGGACTTGCTGAACGAAGGGATCGATGTGAATAGCATTGATTTGGACGGGCGGACCGGGCTGCACATCGCGGCCTGCGAAGGGCATGTTGAAGTTGTCAAGCTTCTGCTTAGTAGGAAGGCTAACATGGACGCCCGTGACCGGTGGGGGAGCACGGTAAATTCCCATTCTCTGTTGTTTCTCCACGTGTGTTTGGGTCTTTATTTTGGTTCATTTGGCTAATAATTTTTGTTTTCTGTTAGCGTCTTGTTTGTTTTGTTCTCAATTTTGGCTGTTCACGTTACTCAAGCGAGAATTGATCCCATCATTCTTCACCTTTCACTTTGTCTGTCGGTGTCCACTGCACGCCGTAAGTTTTTGATCTTTTGAAAATGGAAACTAGAGGCCAGAGCATTAGTCCAATGTTTCATTTTCATTGTAAATAGTATTGAGCTGAATGGAAAGATGTCACTGGGATGTAAGGTTGACTGAAAGTACCTCATCGTTGCTTAAAGGGGGAGGTAAACGCATATAGTTCTAAACAAGATGTTTTTCTCTACTTCATCTATTCATTTTTGTATGTGATAAAAGTGATCATTTGCACAAATATATCTTTTAAATTCTTCATTTTTTTTTTTGCGAAATAAACGTACCAGAAGAAATCTAAGGTGTTGCTTTCTTAGCAAGAGTTGAAGAAGAAACCAAGTTGTCGATCACTTTTGAATTTTGGAGCTATTAGCCCAATACATCCGTCACGCGTGCCCACATGGCAAGTCCATTATCAATTGACATGAATTGTACAATTTGTCTAAATTGTACAATTTGCGTAAATTTGTGAATTATTTAATGTGATCTAGGCATTAGGCTAAGCAATTAATTTCAAAGATGGCTGGCCCAATGATCTAGGGATCAGGTCGTACCCTCTAGACTTTAGCTAGGTTAAGCGCACATCATGAGCAAGTATCATCGAGACTAATTTTGTCAAATCATACCATATTCACGGGTCATTTGCAGAAGAAACATCTCACAAGTAATTGCCATGCCATGTGCAAGAGCACATGAAGCTTATATTCAAGCATTATCAATGTTGCTGTCATAAGAGTGGTAGGAAAATTATCAAAAAAGTCATAAAACTATTGTATTTTTGTCAATCCAGTCCTAAACTTTCTAATTTTACAAATTGAGTCATAAACCTATTCATGTTTTATCAATCGACTTCATCTAGCCAATTTAACCAAGAAAACGTTGACGTGAACTCCGACCATCCTACGTGGCACCTCTGACGCTAATGTGGACAATTGTAACTATTTCTTAATTTTTCAAACTTTTGTTTATTCATTTTCTTTTTTTATTAGTTTTTCTTTACAATGGCCGAAGAAGTCTTGCCAGCCTCAATAAAGAAAAAGTAAGAAAAACAAGAGAAGGCAGAAAAAAGAAAAATAAAATAAAATAAAAAAATTGAAATATTATTAAAAATTATCTATGTCAAAACCGATGGTTCCACGCAGAACGATCGACGTCCATGTTAGCGATTTCCGGTTAAAATTGACCGGATGGATTCAATTGGAGAAACATGAAAATATCTAGGATTTAATTGATAAAATTAAAAAGATTTAGAACTGAATTGACAAAAGTGCAATAAATTTAGATCTTTTTGGACAATTTTCCTGCAGAGTGGAGAGAGGTTTTTGGTAATAATGGTATAAAGAAAATGGAATTGACAACAGATAACAAGCTAGCTAACCTTACATAAACCCGTGAAATAGATCATATATTAAGCATAAAGTATTGCAATGCATGCATCGAACTTTTGTTTATTAGAGACCGGACACGTTAGCATATGAGGTCAAACAACATGTTGCCTCGATCCCAAATAAATCAATAAGGTCGTGAGTGGCTTGTCATGTAATGTAACCAAGAGAATGACAGGCAATATGCATATGTGGTCGAGAAACTTGGTGTATGGCACATGATGGGAGAATGAGGACGGTGCAAGTACAAATTAGTAGGGTTAGAAAGCAAATGTTTATTCTGTATTTCGTTAGTAAATTCGATCGTGAAGCATAGACAAAAAGTTTTAGAACAATTATTCAAAAAAAAAAAAGTACAATGATTCGAAAAAACGTTTAACTCCAAGGTGGAAAATGCCGGTTCCCCAACTTTTCATCGAGAAACCTACCCGAATCCCATGCGTACCGGCTTGAAACTCGTCCGATAGGACGAGATTGATTCCTGGGTTAAACCGGCCCAATTGCTCATCCCTAGAATCCACGTCAGCAAGTCATTTATTGAAACAAATGTATGGAATTTCTAGTGTCATATTTTCTGGATCGATTTTCTTTCTATCTAATGTCAATGAAAAAAGTATCTCTAATACGACAAGTATTGCTATAATTCATGGCGCTGGAAACAAATCTTGTATAGATTAAGTGTCACATGCTTTCACAGGGAGAATTTAACATTGTATTTGAAGTAACATTTCCAATAATCATGGACAAACTAAAAACTTCTTGTATTTGAAGTAACATTGTATTTAAGAGTAAATTGGTTGTCGTGCAGTAGGTTTAGGATTTTTTAGACAAATTTTTCAATATATTTTTGTTAAATATGGTGGATTTTCCCAGCTTGGGCATGTTCTTGATGATGGATCTATTACAACCCACAGCCTTGTTTCCAAGATAAGTTCGAACCAAGGTAAGACAAAAAACAAAAACACCGATCGAGAGCGATCCCCACGAATCCCTCCTCAAAGAGTTGACTTTGCTGTGAGGTTGTGCCACTTGCATGGCTATCTCGGGAAGAAGTCAACATCAGAATTTGGACCCCGCTATCATTGGGGAATCATTCCCTTCCTTTGTCCTCTCTTTCCTTTTGTATTTACTTGGGGGGCAATTTGCACCGAGCAACTTCGAATTTCCTGAGTCGCGCGATTTTCTGGGGTAGCTTGTTTCTGTATTTTCGGTGCCGTATCTGATTATATGTATCTTTCTTTGGCATTAGGCTAAGCTATTTTTCTTGATTTTCTAGGTTATTGAATGAGATTGCTGAAGCACATGAGTTAAAGATTGTCCTAACTCAAGGCTCATGACAGCTAGACCTGTCAAACGGGATGGGTCGGAGCGAAAATAATCCGAACTAAATTGATCCATTTATTCCGTTTAAACTCATTTTTCGATGCAATGTAAATATAGTGACCAATATTTGACCCGACCCAATACTTTCATATTTAACTCGATCTAGGAAAAGTCATACCTGAACTGAAGTGAAAGTGTGAGGTGAGTGAGTCGGGATCGAGTGAGAGCGAGAGAGAATCATTTTCATGTAATGTAAATCTAATGATTTATATCCGATCTAGCTCGATCCATAATTTTAAAACACTTCAATGTTCAACCCAATTTAGAAGAAGTCTTAACAAACTGAGGTGAAACTGCAGAGTGAGTGAGTGCGAAATGAAATGAGGGTGAGAGAGAATGAAGAGAGAATTAGGGAGCTATTTGGATTTAAGTAAGTTATAAATCATTTATGACCCATGTACGAATCAATTATGACCCATTTAACATCAATATTATTTTTAGCCTGTTTATTGAATATAACTAAGTTATATAACAACTCAGCTCATCATATATGGGTTAAGAAATTGGTTTACAACTCATTTTACAGGTCAAACGATAACTACCGAGGTAGATGCACGAGTAACTTTCTCTATTTCAGTTAATCTGATATTTGATATTGTTAGGAGAGCTTCTTTCCTGCTGGATTCGACCTACGACTTTGTGATTGGTTTTATCCGATTGTATTAGTGAGAATAATGTTTGTATTTGTTCTTGGGGTTGACATATTGTTGTAGGAATTAAAGCAAATTGTATTTGCAAAGGATAATGATCATTGATCTAGGATATTATTGTTATTAATGTGATCATCGAAATCCATTATGGTGATCATATATAGTGCATACTTGTTTCTGAAACCTACATGAAAGTCATCTTCTCCGGCAATCTGGTCAGTGCAAACCCCACCACCGAAGCAAATTTCATTTGGAGTGCTTAACCTATTCTAAGTTAGTAGAATATACAGATTTCCACAGGTACCGTCAAGCTGTTGCCACGTGGACATAACCTCAAATCCATTTCTCTGTTTTGTGGTTGTCTTCTCATCCAATAATAGTCAACACGTGCACGCACTTTATTTTTGTTCTTTTCATTATTATTATTATTATTATTATTATTATTATTATTATTATTATCTTTTAAAGGATTTTATCTGATGAATTTAGCGAGCAAAATTAATTCAGTTATGATACGGGTTCATGTATTACATCTTTGGGCATTTTTTGATATCGGTTTCTTGTCTGGGCATTCATTATTTTTTTTTTCCGAAAAATTGTCAAAAAAATTTCTAAACCTATTGCACAATAGTTAATACAGTCATAAATTTTAAATTTAGTCAATTTAGTCCTAAACATTTTAACGATTTGCTAATTTCGTCATTTGGATCAATTTTGGCCAGAGAATCGTTGATGTGAATGTTGGCCATCCTTTATAGCATGATTGGCGCCGACATGGATGCTTTTTTTAATCTTCTTTAATTTTTTTGAATTTTGTCTTCTTTTTTTTTTTCAATTCACTTTGTTGGCCATTGT
>JANUWG010000085.1:0-16333 GCA_025175695.1 Eugenia klotzschiana
GCAAGGCTAGCCATCATCTAGGTGAGGCCGACACCCGACGAAGCCGACCATCGCCTGTGGCAATGAGGGCCACTCTCGTTGGCCATCGGAGGAAACCTTGAAAAAAAAGATAGAAAAAAAAGGGAAAAAAGAAAGAAAAACATTAAAAATTAACAAATAAATCGAAAATTATTAAAGCATTATTTAAAAAATCTATGTCGGTGTTAGCCATGTCATGTGCACCGTTCGGCTTTCACGTCAGAAATATCCAGGCAAAATTTGTCACAAGAACTGACTTGGCTCTAGGTCAAAAGGTTTATAACTAAATTGGAACCATTAAATTATTTAGGACTAAATTGACACCAACGTAATAGATTTGAGACTTTTGCCACACTTTTCGCCTGTTCTATTGGTTAACGAACTATTGGTGATTCATGGCCACTCTAATTATTTTAGGGTCACACTTTTTTCACTTCTTTTTTGGCTACGACACTTCTTGAATTAGTGTTTTGACATCAATATCCCTTGTGAATCCCACCTTTTAGCATATCATTTCCATTAATAGATTATGAAATTCAAATGTGAGTCCCATTTTGTGTTTACTTTTTTATTCTTATTTTTCTTCCCTAACTCTCTCTTCTCTCTTTTGGTGTTCGTTGAGTACGTACTCCAATGCCCCTCCAACCCAAAGGCTCCATTGTTCACGTCGTTTGCTCACTTCTCCACCTAGCCTCCTCGACCCACCATCATCATCGAGACCTTCTCAACTATAGTTTACTCCGCTATGAAGGGGTGGCGTTTTCATCTTGAGATCATCGTTAGGTTGGCTGCTTCTTTCTCATCCCTCTCTCAAGTTTCTTAAGTTGATCATGTGGTTGGATCTTCGTCTTCAAAATCGTTCAAGCGTACGGTGGAGTCGAGCTACGCTTCTCCAATCTTGTGCCCCTTCGCGGTAAAGTAAACGATGGTCAAGATGTCTCGATGACGGCGAGTCGAGGCCGCGAAGAGCGGCGAGATGGAGAAGCGAGCAAACAACGCAGCCAATGGAGCCTTGAGTCGGAGGCACAGTGGAGGATGTACGTGAAGAAGGCAACAAGAAAGAAAACGAGGAACACGCAAAAAGTGAGAAGAGGGAGATAGGGAAGAAAAAAAAGAAAGAAAAACATAAATATAAAATTGGGCTCATGTTTGAATTTAATAATCTGTTAATGAAAATGATGTGCTAAAAAGTGGGATCCATGAAGGGTATTATTGTCAAAATACTAATTCAGGAAATGTGGTAGCAAAAAAGGAAGTGGAAAAAGCGCCAACTTTATTTTATTGTTGACCTTTTGAAGAAGCTTCAAAGTTAGGTTGGTTCCCCCTCTCTCTCTCTCTCTGCTTTTCATCGTGGGAAGGCCTAATGCCTTTTTACCTTTTGGAATGATCATTCTTGTCCTCATTATTGTCTTATGCAGCGAACCAATGAATTTGTAAATCAAAATAATTTGCACGTCTTGTTGCATGGCCCATAATCATGTTCTTCCTTCCACGGGGGTCGTCGAAGGTCGTTCATCCTCATTATACTTGAGAATAATGGTTTGAAATGTTGAAGTATTATCCTACGTGGTTTAACTGCTGAGTGTAATCGGACTTTTTTCATCTGAGTTTCCTCTACTTTAGAGCTTATATTTTGGATTGGACATTTTAATACGGCATCAAAACTAAGAGTCCTTTTTTCCCTAGGCTTGTTTTGCGAATGTGTGGCTCTATGTTCTTCCATTCACTTACCTTCTTCTATGAGGAAAAAATTATCAACAAAATCCTAAACTTATCGTGCTTATGCCGTCCTAAATATTTTTAATTATGCCAATTTAGTCACAAACTTTTGATGATTTATCAATTTAGTTCTTCCGACCAAAATCATTGACCTGGACTCCGACCGTTCAACTTGGCATAACCAGAACTGTCATGGATAATTTTTTTAATTTTCTTTCAAATTCTTTTTGAAAATTTTCTTTTTTCTCTTTTTTTTTTTTTTATAGTGGCCAACCAGGATCACGGAGCCCTCGTTGGCCACAGGTGAGCGTAGTGGTCCGCACCAAGCCTTGCCCTAATCTAGGCGAGGCCATTGTAGCCACGGGTGAGGTCAACATCACCCAAATCTAGATAAGGCTGCCTTGCTCAGACCATCGCAGTCAAGGGCGAGGCCGACTTACCTAGATTGTGCGAGGTCGAGCGAGGGTCAGACAACTCTCGCTCGCGGCTGGTGAAGGCTCAAATACCTTTGCCTAGTGGCCAACAAGGGCCCAATAACCTCGCCGGCCATAGTAAAGAAAAAGTAAAGAAGGAAAAGAGAAGAAAGTAAATAAAATGAATAGAGTAAATAAAAATATTAAAATATTATGGGAAATTACCTAGGTCAGTGTCGGTCGTGCCTCGTAAGATGGTGGAAGTCCAAGTTTGCAACTTCCAGCCAAATTGGCCGAATAAGCTCAATTGCTAAAATGTGAAAAGATTTAGGATTCAATTAGCACAATTAAAAAATTTATGATTGAATTGGCAAAAGTGAATAGAATTAGGATTTTTTGGACAACTTTCCCTAAAAACAGACTATTTCTCTTTGATCCACTACTTGCATCCATGCTACGGAATATTTGGGAACCGATTTAACCGAATCTCTTAATTTGTGAAAAATTAATCCATTCAACAAGGTTGTTAGCACATAAATTAACCACCACGCGATTTCAAAATATTTTGTGCCCAAACTTTAAAAACTTTAACTTTTGTACCATCAATTTAATCCAAAGCTATTTACAAGCGTCCATTTAAGTGGTTTTGATAAGTCACACCAGATTTTCTGTCATCGAAATTACTTAAGTGATTGCTCTCTAGATTTTATCGCACCTAAATGATCATTTGCAAAATATTAGTATCAAAGTAAGCGCTGTACAAATATTATGCCACCTATTTATCCATACATTAAGCTATGTTATTTTCGGGGGGAAGTGTTCATCCGACTCCATTTTTTATTGAACTTTCTTCCAATTCGAAAGTATCTTAAAGATTCTGGGTGACAATAAAGGACGTTCCGACCAACATAATCTTCTTACGCATATCGAGGCTTCATGCTGACGTGGAATTGGTTTTAAAATGTGTCTTTTAAATTCGAACGATGACAAATCCTAGGACAAAAAAAAGTCGCAGGTTCATATTGATAAACAGCATTCCTCTCTTGGCTCCACTACCTTAGATCTTCTCCAAGTTGTCAAGCTTCAAAAGCTCAGATATGAAAAAGACAAAATGCCAACATAGTTAGGTCAATAGCATCTACATTAATGTTTTACTACTATAAGTCCGCTTGTGGTAAGAACATTACATTGAAAAATGACCTAGCACGATTTGGAACCCATAGTAAACCAAAGGAGACGATAAATAAAAAAAAGTGGGTTATCGCATGCTTGCTAGGACGTTATTTCACGAATAAAAGAAGGCGGCGACCGTCTTATTCAGTGATGTTGTGGATCGGGACCTCCGGGACTGGCCCTCATAAGCTCCTAATGACCTTCTCTTCTATTCGCTAAAGAAAAGTTAGTGATCAATGCCTACATTATTCTAGGTAAAAATACCCAAAAAGGTCTTAAACATATTGTATTGATACCAATTCAGTCTTAAATCTTTTAATTTAATCAATTTAATCTTAAACCTTTTTACATTGGTAACGATTGAGTCCACCTAACCAATACTGGTTGGAAATTCCTAACATGGATGCCAGCCATCAGGCGTGGCATGCCAACGTAGACATTTATAGTAATATGTTAATAATTGAATTTTTATAACTTTTTAATATTTTCTTTTCTTTTCTGTTCTTTATTTTTTTTATTTGGTTGAGGGCCAGCAAGGGCCGCTAGTCGACCCTCATCGGCCTTGGTGAGGGCCATGACACCCTAGGCCTGGCAGCCCTTGCCGGCCCATAGCAAAATAAAAATAAAAATAAAGCACAGAAAAGAAAATAAAAAAGAAAATAATTATCAAATAATTTAAAATCTTGTTAAAGACGTCCACTTCAGCGTCGATCGTATCCTTATAGGACTGCTAAAGTCTACATCAGAGTTTTTTTTTAATTAAAATTAACCAAATTGACTGAACTGATACAAATACAAAAAGTTTAGAATTAATTGATTCAATTGAAATGCTTAGAATTTTTTTTTTGTACCAATGCATTAGGTTCAAGATTTCTTTAGTACTTTTTACTTTTGGCCTTTTGAAGAAGCTTCAAAGTTGCGTAGGTCGTCTCTTTGTGTATAATCGTCGTGGGAAAGCCTAGTACCTTTTCACCTTTTGGCACGATCGCTTGCTCCTCGTTATTGACTGTTTTAATTATCCAATATCAAAATCCATACTACTCGATTACCAGATGACCATGGGAAAAGTATCAAAATAGTCGTAAGCCTATTGCTCGGGAAAAATACCAAAAAAGTTCTAAATTTATTAAATTGATACCAATTTAGTCATAAACCTTTCAATTGTATCAATTTAGTATTGAACCTTTTTGCATTGATACCAATTCAATCCATCTGATAAATTTTGGTAGGAAATCAATGATGTAGACTCCGATCGTCTTATGTGGCACGACTGATATTGAAGTGTATATTTTATAGTATTTTTTAATTATTTTTTCCTTTTTTTTCATTCGTTTTCTTTTCTTTCGGCTTGGAACTCGAAATCATCCCAGTGAAGGATGGCGGACTCAGGATTCTGCTCTCGATTGAGCTTGTCCTTCAAGAACTAATTGCATACCCTCCCCGCGTGTTCAGCTCCTTGATCAAACACCCTTCTTGCTCCGCTACCACTCTCAGCAGATTCAACGACGATATCTGCATTTCAAAAATCGCCACTTACACATCGAGTTCTCAAACAACCCATGAAGTAAATTCCTCAACAGCCGGGTAAAAGAACCAAGCTTTCTCCATATGGTGATGAGAGGGAGAAAATTTGGCCAAACGTTGCGCACCGTCAAGCGATAGAGAGAGCGCTCGTGAGTGCTCAAACCGGAGACCTCGATGAGGCTGGCTTCCTCCAGCGTCAAGAAGCTCCGCCTCTCGGCCCCCGCCGCCGCCATCTTCGTTGTCCTCTCGGCCTCGCTCTCTCCTGGGTCATCGCCGCTGCAACCTCTCACCACGAGGCTTCTCGTTCCGTCCACTGACTGGCATGGACCGAAATGGGTCGTCGCCTTGGATGGTTGTTGGCGACTCGTGGTGGAGCTGGAGAGGAACGGCGAGCGATGACAATGGGTCTTGCAGGATAGTGCAGTCAAGATGGAGATCATGCTGGTATAATCCGGGAATTCGAAGGAAATCTCAGAAAGAAAAGAAAACGAATAACAAGAAATAATGATTAAATATTTTTTCCAAAGATAAATATTTATTTCCTAAAAAAATTACAAAATATATACGTCAGCGCTAGCATGTGACGTAGGATCCTGCTAAAATTGACTGAACAGATTGAATTTGTATCAATACAAAATGATTTAGGACTAAATTGATCTAATTGAAAAGTTTAAAATTGAATTTGTACTAATGCCATCGGTTTATAACTTTTTTGGTACTTTTTACTCTATTACATTGATAACAATTCATTCCTAAACCTTTCAATCGGAACAATTTAGCTCTATCTAATCAACTTTAACAGAAATCGCGGAGGTAGGCGCCGGCCAATCCTACATGGCACAATTGGTGCTGACGTGGACATTTTTAATTATTTTTTTAAATTGAATTTTTAATTTTTCTCTCTTTAGTTTTTCATTTTGCCCAGCGAATCTTTGATTTTACTTAATCGACCTCGTGTTCTTTTGTTTTTTTTTTTTCTTGTTTGACGCCACATCATTTTCAGCAACCCCGCCCGCTTTGATTTTTCTTTGTTTTAGTTTGCATTCGAAACATTTCACTACACTTGTATCGACATGATTCTTCAGGACGACAACATCGCGTGCCTCCCACCGGCGAGAAGATTTTCCGCCAAGACCCCCGAGCTAGATTTTAGCGGGGAATGGGAAATAGAAAGGCAAGGATCCTCTGCCTGGATTGGTGCTCTCATCATCTGTCCAGGTGGTCCCAATAGTTCGGTCCACACCAAAAACCGGGCACCGGATCGATTATCACCGGCTTCAAATTTTAGGAACCGAGAATCGTCCGGAACCGGCCAGTTCGGTCCAGTTCCAGTGCTCAACCGGAACCGGCCAGTTCGGTCCAGTTCCAGTGCTAAACCCTACAATCGCCGCCCTTTGTGAGAGTCCTCACTTGGTTCGTTCTTGCGGTATTCTCACAATAAATGGTTCGTCATGAAGCATGAAATAAAGCTTGATTGCATCAATGAACCAAATTTGACACATGGTAAATGCAGGAAGAGAAACAACGAGAATCAGAATCTCAACTCCCTTTCAAATTCACAAAATTGCACTCAATGTCGAATCAAATATGAGTCGTTAATAACTAGCCGCACACAAATGAGTCAATCACGCATTTACCATCTCATGGGATCAATATAACGATTTATCGCCGTCGCTTCTTCGAGGTTGATTTGATTGGCAAATAGACTTTTGCAAAGGGAATATAATGTCTTTCAAGATATGATGAGAAATACAGTCAACATAAAATCATTCTTGAGTTCGTAGGATTATGAACGCGTCCTGCGTATCTCCACTTTAACGAACGCAATTAGGCTTTCTATTCTTGCAACAAAAGCAATCGACCCTTCTACCATCGGATCGAGAAGAAATATCATCTGGTTAAAATTCCATTCATCTAGCATTTTGCTCAAAGTATATTAAGCAGTAATGCACCTGCTACTTTCTGTTCCAAAAGTTACGTTACTAAACGGATTTCTGCTCTAGAAGCACTTTCAGAACAGAAATTCTGCTCTAGAAGTGTTGTCATGCGCAATCTTCCTTGTAGAAAAAAAAAAACTTTTCCTTCTTCAAAGCTTGTGGGTTGGGCTTGGGCTTGGGCCAAGCCTACAATGGGCCACCCTAGCTCCAAAACTGTAAAGCAAGACAGTATTGATCAGGGTAACACTAGTAAAAGAAATCCATCTATGTTGTTTAAATAATTGAATAATAGAAAAAAAACTATTCCAAAAAAAAGAAAAACAGAAGACATAAAATAAAATACGGAATTGAAAAGAAAGTAGAAGTTAGAGGAGTCACAATGAGGCTAAAGTAGTCATTATCTACGAGTGACCACTTCTTTGTGGTAATATACTTTTATACATATTAATTGCTCAAAAATTTGATTCTCTACCTATTTGTCTGATTTGTATAATAATATTAAGAATCCAACCCAAAAAATTAAATTGACAGACGAAGTATATATATATATATGTATATATATATATATATATGAGATATTTCAATACTTCATGTGCATGCCGATTAAGGAATGACACATGAAAATTGACGAATGGGGTGGTTGGACACTCTAGATAAATTGGGGCAAGCATAATTCTGATACCGGGTTAGAATGTCCATCATAAAAGATTTAACAGATAAGCGTATCTTGTACATATCTCATGATAATTTAACATAACTTTGTACCCATGCTCAGACTTTTTGTGCCTCACGTTAGTTGGTTTTTGTATGATCAATCGTGCACAGCGCGACATTTATTTACAGTGATCCTAATAAAGTAATTGCTTTTAATGGGAGTCGATCACATGACCTAATTACCTAATTAATGACTCACCTAATTACATAGCTTATGGAAGAACAATAGACCTAATTTTGTGTCAAGTCTTATGGATATCTTCAAGATCTTTTTTTCTTTTTCTTGTTCTGTTCAAGCTTTGCTTTGTCCTCCTTTTCATTTGTTTTAGGAAATTAGACCTAATTAATGACCCAACCCGAGCATAGGTTCAAAAGCCAGAGTCAGGTGGAGCTCGTCACTATCTAGCCAACGTAGACTCGCCAACCCCTTCATCATTAAAAAGAATTATAGAAATTTCTCACGTAGCTTTTATTTTTAATCGAGCGAGCGTAATTTGAACAATGCTAGATATATTAAAAGATTCCGATCCGGCCTAGCTCGACGCTATCACACTTTGTTCACAACTTGTAGACCGGACGAATTTCACATGGTGGCCGGTCACCAGCAAAAAGAAGAAGAAGGGGAAAAAAAAGAGAAAAGAAAAAATTAGAAAAAATAATAAGGAGATCGAAAGAATTAAAATATTCTTAAAAATTATCTATGTCAGTACCGGTCGTGTCACGTGAGACGGCCTACGTCTATCTCAGTACTATCCATCCAAAATTGGCTGGATGGGCTCAATTAACAAAGTGTGAAAATGTTTAAGACTCAATTAGCAAAAATGCAATATCTTTAGGACCTTTTTTTTTTTTTGACAATTTTACCTTGTGACTTGTATTGACAACCATATTTTTGTCAACGAATATTGATTATGTCTATCATAAAACATCTAGATAATACAATACTATGTGAATATGAGACTATTATTAAATGATAATCAGTATCGTAGAAATTGTGAATGGGAGTGGGACAATGCCGCGGCAGTTCCGTCCGTTTATAATAACATTGATTAAATTGTAATCATTTACAACATGTGCAGCGCATGTGGAGTTTTGATGCCCCACATCTTCGATTTTACGGATTGAGATATTGTAAATTAGGATAAACTTGCATCTGTATGTTATATTCATTGAGTGTGTGACACCTCACCATTAGACCCATTAAACGAGTTAGGTCAATGAATCTAATTGCCCACCAAACAGAAAGAGAGTGATCCTATGACATATTTGTGTGTAGAAAGTCAAATTAACTCACGGATGCGTATTTTGACGTAACAACAAGCTTAGCATTGAAACTTAACACGTCAGACGTAATAATAAGCTTATAATTAGAACTCCAATGTTAGAATTGGATCTCCAATATTAAGCATGCTTAGGCCGGATCACTACTAGGATTGTTGACCTCATGAGAAAGTGTCTACACGTATGTCAAATGACAAAATCATGAGGCTTGGTATGAGATGAACAAAGCAGATAATACTTTGAGAGAATTAATTCAGGAAAGTCATAGATTCGACATTCTGTCGGCCTCAGGCAACCCAATATCCGAGGTCACGAGTCCAGATCCGACACAAGTGCTGCTGGGCAGTGGTGTGGTGGAGCGCTGGTGAGGGGGAGAGGGGAGGATAGTAGATGGTCTTAGGTTTTTGGGTTAAGCTCAATAAACAACTAAGGATGATTTGATCACTATTCACTACTAGGATGGTTGACCTTTTGGGAAAGTGATTATCTACACGTCAAATGACAAAACTATGAGCCTCGGTATGATTAAAGGCAAAGGGGATAATATTTTGAATGATCCCAATAAAGTAGGTTTTTGCATGATAAATTGTGCACAACACGATGTTTACATATAGTGATCCCAATAAAAATTATGACTTTCAATGGGAGTCGAACACATGACCTAATTGCCTAATCAATGACTCAACCTAATTACATAGCCTATGGAAGTACAATAGACCTAATTTTGTGTCAAGTCTTACAGATATATTGAAGTTGTCTTTTTCTATACTCGAACATTGGCTTAGGGCATTTTCTTTATCCCTCCTTAGGTATGCAGATAAAAGGAAGGTTGAGAGAAAGAAACAAAAAGAATATCAATGATATAGGATTCCAATATATGTAAGATTGATAGTCATCACGAATTTTCAAGTGGATGAGATTGGTCGAGTGGTCTCAGTTGGAGATGGGATTGATATGATAACAAATGCATTTTTGGTAGAAGGGGTAGTCTTTTTGTACAGTGGCATATCGTCAATAAGAATGAGGCCTTCTACGATTACGCGACTTTTGCAAGTCCTCATCTTGACTTAGACCTAATTAATGATCTGACCCCATTACGTGGCCTATGGAAAGCAATAGGTTCAAAAATCAGACTCGGGTGGAGCTCCTAACAAACTAGTCAACGTAGCCTCGCCAACCCCTTCATCAATGAAAAGATTCATAAGTTTCTCCGCATAGCTTTCATTTTTTAGTCCATCGACCATACTTTGAACAATGCTACTAGACATGTCAAAGATTTCAATCACGCCAAGCTTGGCCCTATCACAATGCTGTTCTCAACTTGTCGACTGGATGAATTTCACATGAGTGAAGTCTACAAAACAGGCGAGAGGACAATGAGCATAAAACTGATGTATGTGACGATCTTTTCACATCATCTGGGGTCCGTTGATCTCTTTTAATCATCCAGAAGTGGCTTTATTTCCGAATTCTTCAATAAATTTTAATTGTCTTGCATTTCACTGATCTTGTAGAAAGTAGAGCGATGTATATTGCGGCTTGTATTGATAACCACATTCTTGTCAACGGATGTATACTAATATTGATTATGTCAATGATAAAACATGTAGATAATACAATACCATGTGGACATGCATCTATTATGAAACGATGATTAGTATAGTAGATATGTCAATGGGAGTGGGGCAATACCATGGTTGTTCCGTCCCGTCCATTTACAAGCAATTTCATGTGACTGACAAAATGGAATATGCCCTTAGCAAATTTCGTTTTGGCTAATACATGACAAAATGGGCATGGGCAGTTTTGATGCCCCAAGTCTTCGATTTTACGGATTGAGATCTTGTAAAATTAGGTATAAACTTGCATTTTTATGTTATTCATTTGACACCTCATCGTTAGGCCCATTAAACGGCTAGGTTAATTTCCTATTTGTCTGCCCTTCGTTTTTACCGTTCTCCTCTCTTCCCTTAACTTTCCCATAAACAGAGAAATAGAGCACACAGGAGCAACTATGATATCGGAGCCTCGCTCCGCAGCTGTCCCGAGTCCCATGACGTCCCCACCCTTGCCACCATACCCCATCATTGCAAGCCTAGATCCACTCATATAAGAGTGGACAGTGATTTTCGGGAGTAAAGGGTGCGGACAAAGAGCAAATCCTAACAAGCTTCTAGTACGACGAAGGGGGCATGATTGAACCGAATCGCGCACTGAGTAGGCGGAGAGCAATCTCGGGATGGGTGTATGTGTATTAACTTACGAAGATGCCTTTTGATGTAATAGCAATCTTAGTATTTGAATATAATTTTAATCGTGGTCGGTTGAGAGCATTACCAAGATGGGTGACCTCATGGGAAAATGTCCACTTGTTTGCCAATATGGGATAGAAAAAACAGACAATACCTTGAGTGAGTTAATTCGTGGATATGGGACCCCCTCCAGTAGGTTTGAGGCTCAAGGACGAACCACGCGAAAGCTAGTGAGTTCGCAACGGCCCAGTCTGACAAGAGCGGATGTGATAATGGGGCCATATAATTTGGACAATGAGCGGCTCTTGGTAGGCTTCTAGGATGGCAAAAGAGGTTGGAAATGAACTAAATTGCACATCGAACTGATGGAGAGCTTTCTCAGGATATTTGTGTTTAAGTGTGGGTAAAATACAATTAACTCATGGAGGTTGATATAACAACAAGTTTAGCATTGAAACTCCAATGTTAGCATTGGATCTTAGTATTGAGTAGTCTGTTGACGCAATAGTAAGCTTAGCATTGGAACTCCAATGCTAGCATTTGATCTCCAATATTAAGCTAGCACTGGCCAAATGACTACTAGGATGGTTGGCCTCTTGAGAAAGTGGCTACCTGTATGCCAAAGGGCAAAACTATGAGTTTTGATATGAGTAAAGGCAAAGCGGACAATACTTCGAGTGAGATAATCCAAGGATGTCATACATCCAATCTTTGCCAACCTCCGGCAACCTGATATCTTAGATCACGAGTCCAGATTCGAGACTTGGTGAGATGGTGCAACACAAGTAGAGCTGTCAAACGGGTGGGCCAGGTGGGTCGGGTCGAAAATGGTTTGACCCAAATTGACCAATGTAACCCTTTTTGACTCATTTTCACACAATACAAATCTAATGACTTATAACCATTCCAGCCCATAACAACTCATACCCGGACTCATATTGTTAAAATACTAAAATATTTAATTGTATTTAGGAAAATTTTGTTTCTTATAAATTTTTGAAAAAATACATCCCTAAAATATTGTGGACAATTTATATAATCTCCATGAGAAATAAAATTTTCCTTTTTTATATTCTTTTCTTTTCTTTTCCTTCTTCCTCCTTTTTCTGCTAGTCCCCAAGTCGGCAACCAGCCATAGACATGGCAGATTCCGACGAGCTTGAGGCTTGCCAGATTTTTAAGTGAGTCATACATAAGTTTTCTGAATATTTCAAAGATATTCGAATTTTTTTTTAGTAATTATGATTTTATTTTATTTGATTATTTTATTTCTTAGTTTTCTCATTTTTCTTTCTTTTCTTCCTTTTTATTTGATTATTTTAATATACTTCTCCATATTGAAGTCGGTGGATAAGACAGAATGAACAGGAAAATCCAAGCTGGGATGGTCTCCTTTTCAAATTCGGTCAAGTTGAATATATTGGATATATATTCTGTTGTGGCAGTATTTTTGGGCGAAAGTTGATAAACGCTTCCAGAGAGATTGCTTCTTCGTATGTGGGCCTTTCTTTTCGAATTACGTTAAAGAAGAATTTGTGTTCTAGTCGAGAAATTCTTGTGATAAAAATTTATGTATAATTCATTCGTGAGATTGATAGATTATTTTGTAAGGAATTAAGGGCTTAATACTGTGTGAGTTATTTGATGTAATTGGAGGTTTAGAAACACTGAGACTGTTTGAATGATTCAAGTGTGGCTGTAATCTCCGTATGTCACTTGATCAATAGTGAAATTCATCGCTGCTCTTTCCAAAGACATAGTTCTTTACAACCGAACTACGTAAATCTAGATTCCGCTTTATTTTCTTGTTCTATCTATTTATTGTTTTATCGCTGGTTCCGCACAACACATAATATTCTTACAGCATATCGAGGCTTACTGCTTGGTGGATGCTTGATCCACAACTAATGATACTCTATAATGATTAATGACCCTCTTTTTTGTCCAAACATATGGAGAAAACTAACACATCTGAAGTATAATTGCAGAAGATAATGCGATGACAGTTATGTGCGAGAGGACCTTTAAAGTTTTTTGCCATATCTTTTGTAGTTTTTCCTCTTTGGCCCTAATCTATGTTAGTGGACTAGTGGTTTGATTGTGCTTTTTTTCTTTTATTTCCCCAATGCGCAATTTGGTGAGGACTCGTCCCACTGTGAAAAAGCATGGCGATGTTGCCGTCCCATGGACTTCAAGTTTATCATCATGCACATGTCATTTGAATTCGGACTATTAGAACATTCAACGCAAAAGATTAAGCCGCAAAAGGCGGAAGACAATATAAATATAAGACATTATGTGAGATGCTTTAACACCCTCTTTTACGTGCAAACTGGAATGAGAATGGCCCATCGAGTTGATACTTTAACATGGGCGATCTTTTCCAAGTTGTGAACATTCGAAAGCTCAAAGATAACAAAAATGCCAACATAGTTAGTCAATAACATCTTTATTAAAGTTTCACAAATATAAGTCTGCTTACCATAAACACATTACATGTAGTACTCTTCCTTGCCACGCCCACATACTCCATGAACAACTCAACATTTGAGCTAGGACAAAAAGGCCAATGAGTTGGTGACTTTACATGACAGGTTCGTAACATTCTCACGCTCGCTAGGTTGCCATCCACGAATAAATGAAGGCCGCGATGGTTTTATTCGATCGGTCCGATACTCATTACTTCAGTGATGGTGCGGATTAGGACCTCCGGGACTATCCCTCATAACCTTGTAACGGCTTCCTTGACCGGCATTTCCCCTTCCAAATTCTTCACGTAATGCTCGAACTGCCTTACTAAGCGTCTTCCCATGGATCACGACGTGGGGAGCTCGTGCACGGGAGCTTGGAAGTGAAAGCAATATCAGCATTAGGCATAGACAAATTTTGAACATGCTCATTGCCATGTTTATTTCTTTTCAGGATAGAGAAACGCTCTTGAGTCGATGGAGAATTAGGGTTACGACCTCCTATATATATAGTCTCAAGGATGGTTACCTTTTGGTTATTCTAATGATCAAAGCAGGTACGCTTAAAGTGAATCTTAGTCAGTTCTCGTCCGTTTAGTTCTTGGAGCGAAACTCATTCGACTGGACATTGCTTTGTTTTAATTTTCCCACCAGGTAGATAGATTTGTCATGTATCGTCCATTGTTAAACAAAACATTGTGGGATTTCTCACCTATTGTTGACATCTAAATTTTGACTAATCAAATCAGACATTTTTCATAAAAATTAGAACTAATGTTAGTTCTTGCAAAAAAAAATTAAAATTTAAAAATAAAAAAATAAAAAAAATTAAAAAAATTAATTAAATCACTTTTTCATATTCATGCATCTCATTAGGGTTAAAGCCTGAGGATTTGAGCTTAAATTGACAGGCGATTAGACTAGGTATAGGGGAAATGCGTATGGAAATTTTTTCAGGGACTAAATTGTAAATACTCAAAATTTTAGGGACTATAGTGTAAATATTTAAAACTTAAGGGATCATTTTACAAATAACTAAAAGAGGAGTTAGTGGAGAAATTAAAAAGGAAGATGGAGAAAAAAAGATAGTGAATGGAAGATGGAGAAATGAAGATGAAGAATGGAAGATTGATATAGAAAATGAAAGATGGAGATGAAAGATAGTGAATGGAAGATGGAGAAAGAAAGATAGTGGATAGAAAATTGATATAGAGAATGAAAGATGGAGATGGAAGATAGTGAATGAAAGATGGAGAAATGAAGATGAAAATAGAGAAGGGAGGATGAGATAAAAGAAAAAAAAGGGGAGCTAGAAGAGTGGGTTATAAAAGGAGAAAGAAGTTGAGCTTTGGAGGGGGAATTTTTGGGAAGAAAATTTTGAGAAAAAAGGAAAGGAGAGAATATTTTTTGGATTTTTGGAAGAAAATCTTGAGAAAAATCAAGAAGATGAAAGGAGATTTTGGAGGGATTTTTTATTGAAAAATTGGAGAGAAGGAAAAAAAGAAAGAGCAAATTTTTTAGAAAGAAATTTTGAAGGAAAAAAAGAGAGAGAACTTAAAAGCAAGAAAAAAAAAGAGTTCGGTTGAGAGTTTTTTCGATCAAGTCTCCCACGTCGTTTCCTCCATCAACACGAAGCTGCGAGTCCACCCCCGTCGTTTGAGCTGCGATCCATGATCTTGATTTACAAGGTAATACGAGGTCTAAATCCAGCAATTGAATCCATCAAGTCAGGTAACGATTCTAATCATTTAGAATATTTAAGAGTTTTGTTGCCTAAATGGATTTATTTGAATTTTGATTATACCTTGTTAAATACATTGCATATCCTTTGTTTTGATAAATTGCATATCCAATTTTGATATATATTCGTCGTACAATGTAATATTTTCAAAATAATTTATAATTTGCCAATTGTCATATCAAGATAAAGGATTGCATCTTTTCACATCATGTAGATAATTGCACGTTTAATCTATCTTGTAAATATTTAGATTAAATCGCATGCATTGCATATAGTTTAGTTCTTTACTTTGTCATAAAAAGAAAATAAAAAAAAATCTCACCTTTAAAATTCAAGAGGGAATTCATCATGATTGTTAAATTGAATATTTTTCATGAAAATAGTACCGAAATGGCATTAATCGAAAGTTTAATGTAACCAAGTACCCCAGCACTTAGTCTCTTGTTCGTAGAAATAAAATGTTTCTCCCGCTATTTAATGTAGGTTTCTAATTAATCTATCAAAAATGATTAGTGGCGACTCTTTGATAAACTTTTTTCTTGAAATTAAACCTAAGTTACGATTTGGTAGAACCTGAGAGAGTTTGAGCTAAGTTAATTAATTTAATTAATTAATTTGGTAATCCATTAACCTAAAATTGAAAAAAATCCAATAGTTAGGTCGTGAAACCTATACATAGAGGACAAGCCTTTTTTCTCAAACTATCTCTTCTATTCGAAAAAGTGTCAGAAAAGTCCTAATCTTGTTGTGTTAGTGCCAAGTAAGTCATATACCTTTTAAAGGTGCCAATTTAGTCATATATATTTTGACCTAGAACCAATTCAATTCTTCTGACTAATTTTGGCTAGATGTTACAAATGTGCAGGCCGAAAGGCCTACGTGGCATGACCAGAGCTGACATGGACATTTTTAAATAAAATTTTTATTTATTTTTAGTTTTTTTGCATTTCCTTTTATTTTGTCTTTTTTTTTTTCTAGGTTTGTCTGATGGCCGGCATTGCCATGGCTGATGAGGGCGAACGCCGACGAGGCTAGCCATTGTCTAGGTAAGACCAACACCCGGCGAAGCCGACCATCGCCTGTGGTGATGAGG
>JANUWG010000086.1:0-16318 GCA_025175695.1 Eugenia klotzschiana
TTTGGGGGAGCAATGAGTCCAAGTATCAATGGTGGCCATCATCTAGTACTGGATGGATGGAGGATGATCCACCCTCGATCCCGCGTTTGGTTTATTAGTTAATAATGCAGAATTAAATCTCTGCGCTCTGTAGCTGTGGATCTTGAGAGTCCTTTGCAGTCAAATAACATTGACGGTAAGTCATTCTGTGGCATGTCATTACCGCGAAGCTATACTAGATCTTCTTGACTAACACAGAGGAAAAAACACATAACAATTGAATACAGCACTCAAACATTTATCCTGTCATCCTTTTTTTTTTGGGTAAAGCATTTATCCTGTCATCTTAATAATCATGTCGTCCAGAAAATGATAAGTAAACATTCTTAACTGCACAATCAAACTGCTCTCTTCGATTCGTTGCATTTTTCGATTTGAACAATAGTCAAACCGCTTTATTCAGACTCAACTCTAACATTGAAAAGATAAATTTAGGGCAAGTCTTATGAAACCGGGACTTTTTCCCGCTACGAGTAAGAATGAAACCTCATTCCAGAGAAGAGATCATGGCAGACTCAGCTTCATCGATTTCGCAGTTCTTCAGGATGTCAATGAGTTTGAGAAGCCTCTTGTTTCCTAGTGGTTACTTTCTTCTTTTTGTCTTCAATGTCCTTTCATCTATCTTCTAGACTTCCTCTGCCGGTCAGAGGAGATGGTCCGGGTGCCATGTTGTCTAGGAATACTCCCAAACTTCAGGGGTACGATCTGCTGAATATATGATCTTCCAGGAAAGTGCCGTTTATCTCTTGGAAGCATTCGCAGCTGAGGCAACCAAAATGCTACATATTCTCCTTCAGGATCATATGTTTGCGCCTGAGTAATTGTTGGAGTTTTACTGAGTCAGAGATTTGGAATATAACTTGAGGTGAAAGAAGCTGCATTTACTAATCCAGAGTACTTCCAAGTAGCCTATGATAAGCCTCTTCTTGTGAGAATTAAATTTACCTCTCCAATCACCACATCCACCATTTAAGCCAAGTGGATAGAGCCTAAAAGCTCGCTGTTTAATAGGTGCAAAGGCTTACTAACTATCTACATTCTCTGTAAGCACATTTCTCCCTTGAAGAAAAGCAAACATTTGAAAGAAAAGCATACGCACTTGTTTAGGGATGCTGAAATAACGATCCTCCCTAGGGTCATTCCCAACTCCTGTGCGGATAAAAAGAAACATACAATATAATGTTATCTCCAAATGTAGAGAGGCATTATGACACAAGTAAGAGTTCTATGGCTGTGCATCAGAAAGCTAAAATCCTAAATACAAGCTGATCATGGACTAATTATTATCAAAAGGGAGAAAGTTCATTGGCTCAATCAATTTCAAGCGAATAATTCATCTGTATTTTCAAAGAAAAAATTACCTTTGTCATGATGTGCCAATCTAACCTTTCTTTTGGAAGGTACTTGTGCATGAGACTATCTTATAAGAATTGCAAAATGCAGGAATTGGTCTCCTGACTATGGTTGGCTTGTTAACTTGCATGTAACAATTTTAGGTCTCCTGTACAATTCTAGGAAAACGACAATTTCAAGCACAAAGTATGATTATTGATGAGATCTAGTTGCCGGAAAGAGATGTGGATCATGAGAAGCTATATGTTACTATTTATCGGAGATTAGTCTCCCTTACATACTTTGCTCATCTTTGGAATGCTCTCAAGAAAGGTCCTACGAACTATGCAATACATTTTTCTGTTAGATCGGAATCGTAGTTTATAACCGAAATGAAATGATGAAATACCATGTCTTAATCCTATTTCTGTGAATATCAGATCAACTGTATATTTGTCAAGCAACTCTCAGGAGGTTTTTGCTGCAGAGGACTAAAACGTAAGTACAACTATGTGCCCTTTAGCTTCATAAGTTGCTGTGCAAGTCATATATAATCACTGAGCTGTGGGAAATCAAAATCTTTTCCATTTCCCCTGAAAATTTTATATGCAATGTAAGATAGAGAACTTTCAGAAGAGGGACTGATGAACATGCTAGTGTAATCCCATGAGAGAGTTGGAAACCATGCAAAAAGAATAAACGATGTTCTGAACTGGAAGAATAAAAACAAGTACCACCTGCACCATAAGTCCAATTCCCATAATTAGAGCAAGGATCATAATCAAGAAGGCAGGTTTCAAACCATTCAGCTCCCATACGCCAGTCAAGACCCATATCACGAACAAGAAATGAACATACAATCTGTTGAATAAACATCATATCCATGAGGTGAAAAACTAAAAAACTAATTTTATTAGGAACCAGATATTCAGAGAAGGCAATTTATTTCACATAGGAAGGCGAAAAGCTTTACACTCATTTTTATTCCGAAAGTTCTGTGCATGGTAAATTTTACGTGAACATGCGAGCAAAATATGACTGAGACCTACCTGTCTTCCTCTGTTTGACATAAATCCAGTGGTTGATAGTTCCTTCATATTTGCATCTATTAGAGGATACCTAAGGAGTTAACAAACAACATAAAGATTGAGACTGCGGAAGAGATTGGCAAAGAAATTAACAAAAGATTAAGCTACTTCAGCAAGACCAAAGTCTATTGGAACCGATTGAGCTATGAACATTCATTTCCCAGCGCTTAACAGATGCCACTTAAAAAATCAGTTCTCCATGTGAGACTACATTGGACAAGGGCAGAATTAAAGAAATATGCTATACCCTGTACGGCCATCTTTCCAGCAGTCAAACAGTTTCTCGTCTTGGCTCCAGTTGCTCTTCACTTTCCTCGGACCACCTTAAAAGATCGAACTAGGTGATAGAATGTTCCACAGGCATATTTATAGAGAAACAGTAAACAAAACCACATGATGTGCATCCACTGAAACCAAATATGTGCTGCTGTACTAGTGACACTAGGTGGTGAAGCAGTTCTTTCTAATATGACACAATGTCGCCATCTAAGGTATATTATGTTTGGCAAAGACCGCGTCTTAGCTCTTATTGAATCACCATGACACAACTTATTGCATCTTAATACCAAACTAGAATGTGCTTTGTATGGTTTTCCGATCAAAAGTTTCTATTCCCTAAAGACAAAAGTATGATATCCATCTGATGGAATGTTCCGTACTAACTGGTGAACTAGATCAAGTGCTAATTGCATCGAAGCCCTTACCCAGATGGAAAATGGAATTCCCATATTTGATTGAAAGAAACCTGAAGTAATCCCTCCAAATCAATTCAAACAAGACCCTGAAAGCATGGAAATGACTGGGTAAGCAAAGGAAGGTAAGACCATGCTTGAGATTTGAATTTTGCTCTTCTCAATGGAAAGCTTTTTGTCATTAGATAGAACTTCTGGGTGCCTAGCTGGACTTCCATGCCTAAGTCTTAATTTGATCCACTGTGAAGCTAAAATGGTGACTAACCAGCCTAAGGGGGAAAATGTTGGATGTTTTCAACAGAAAAACATGGATCAAACAGAGACAGGTATGCTCATCTGTATATGTGCCCGTGCAGCTTGCACAAAAGAGCAGACGCATGAGAGAGAGGGAGTGAGGGAGGGAGGGAGAAACCAATATGTTGAATCATTTGCTACCCTTTCCTTCTCGTATCTTTTCACCTACATGTCCGAAAGATAAATAGTTCTCATCAGAATCATCCTTCAACATTACTATGCATACAATAGAGAAGAAAGTCACAATTCTAGCTACCTCTTCACATAAAAGACGGGAAGAAAGGCATCCTAAAGCAAGCCATGGGGAAAATTTAGTCGAGTAATCAGCCCCAACCATCCCATTCCGAGTCTTTTTGTAAGTACTTAACAAATCCTACATGCGAAGCAAGAAAGTAACGTTTCAATATATGACAGCTTTTTTTTTTTTTTTTCGGGGGGGGGGGGGTTGGATTATGATAGCTACTTCAGTGTTGACGAAAAATTTCATTTCTTTAGACAGATCCACACAGAATCAATAAAGGTGAGACCAACAGAGTAATCTAATTAATATCTTACCTTTTTCCAGAAGTATTCGTATACTCTGCTCAGTGCTGCATTTTCACCCCCAGAAAACTTCATCCCTAGTTTGACCTGCATACAAAGGAAAAGTGGGTTATGAATAGCTGTATTATTAAAGCTGTATTACTGAATTCAAACTTTGCACTGTTGACATGGAAAAATTATATGCCAACAAAGTTCGCGAAAGATTGAACTGATAACATGCCTGATCTAAAGAAAGCCCAAGTAGCTTGAGCGTAGGAACGCAGCCCCAATCATTGGTAGAAGGCGCTGGCCCTAGATATTTCGGAGCCTTTATGCAATCTCGGATCCTGCATTTAGATTCGACAGACTGCAATTATCGATTTCATTAGCGAGCACTTTTCTTGAAGTCTCCAGCGTAGAAATTGAAGAGAGGATACGTGCCTTACGGAATTGAGTATAAACATCAGGTAAATGATCGGTACTAAACGGAAGGTCATCAATGTGGTACATGGTACTACCCCATATAAGATGTAGCCGCGGGCCCTTCTTGGAGCTGATGCCAGAGGCGTGCTGTGGTTCGGCATCAATCGAAGGATCCGCACCACTGAGCTTGTTTGATGTAGATACTGGCGGTAATGCTACTAGCTGCAGACCTTTGCGAACCCGTCTTTCAACATCCAGCTCCTCACTGCAAGTTTCTTTCTGGGCATAAACCTGGAAAGCACGATGAAAATGATGTCATTCTTGTTTAGGTGGATGAGAACTTACCGGGTACCTGCATAAACGCTAATGAGCAGGGGAAGGACTTTACCGTATGTGCTCCGAATGTTTCGGCAATGGATGGAAGAATCTCTTCAGGCTTCCCGCGGCGGATAAGCAAGTCAAGACCCCGCTTCACCAAATTCCTTTTCAGGTCCTCCAAACACTCAATGAGAAACTGTGCCCTCAAAGCTGCCAAACATAGAAGAAGCAGGACTTTGATACTTTACCAACCAGAATCACTTTGTCATCACTTATTGTTCCACAGAAGCAACAACAGCAAGAGGGTAAGCATGCATATTCAAATTGGTAGAAATGCCGAGAGTGATCAATGAAAGGAGGTTAGATTGTAGCATGGGAAGTGCATACGAAAGTGGCTTTGGAAAGAGAGAAGAGAGATAAAAGACGATGATATTTTACCACCAGTTTTGGGGAAGCCAAAGTAATGGGTGGTGGCGAAGTGGCGGGGGTCGAGGCAATAAACGGGCAAGATGAGCTGAGAGGAAGACCAGGCCTGGAACAAAACCTCGTTGTCCAACACCCTCAGATCGTTCCTGAACCACACGATCACCGTCCCCCGGCCCTTCCTCTTGGCGTCGACACGGGAGTATCTGTCCATGGTCTTGTCCGCAATCTGCTCCATTTCGTGGGCGTTCAGTGCAGGGACGTGGAAAAGTTTCGCCGATGCGTGCATTGGTTCAGCATGTTCAGAGGCAGAAGAAGAAGAAGAAGAAGCCATTGTCGTTGTTGGGGAACGAAGGGAAAGCTTGGATCTTGATGTGTTGAGGAGGCGTCTCAGTCCGAGACTCGGGGGGAGTGGTGAGCCTGGAGATCGAAACAGGGCCATGCCGTTTCCTCTTTGGCTCCACGTGCCCCCACTCCCCACCCATCAATAGTTCAGAGAGAGAGAGAGAGAGTGATACGGACAATGACACGTAGGCACCATCTTTGTCGTGACGTGGTCTTTTGTTATCCACTTATGTTAGCATTTTGCCGTCGAGGGCGCCAAGGTCGCTTAATACAACTTACTGTTTTCCTAAGGTGCATTTATTTCGCAAAAAATAAATATTTTAAAAAATATTTTTCTCACAAAAAATAGATTTCTCGCTTGAAATAATTAATCAATAAAAACTATTTTCATTACCGTCATTGATTTATGTGCAGATATTATGTAAATATTTGGTTCCACCACAAGGGCTTAACTATTTTCGGCAAACTGCCACAAAAACCTATTTCAAATTCAGACACAATCAAAAGATTTCTCAGGACATTTGCACATAACAATTGATTGTGAGTAACAGAAACCAAATGGATGTTTTGCAATCGAACAAAGCTAGTTGTTCCATTCTCTTTCACGACATATTACAAAAGTCTGCCTCGATTACATTCCAACTACATTTTTTATTTTTATTATTTGGTCGGAACATTCCAACTAACATTATACATTCGGCTTTTTTAACCAGCGAGACGCTGAATCTCCCCCAGAGTTAGTACTTAAAATTGGCTGGGAAAGGCGAACATTTCTTTCTCTGTATGTCCGTTCCTGCGGAAGATGAAACGTACACCCAAATCTGCAAGATTGCAGAGGTGCTGGTATGAAACTACAAGCAAGTTATAGAAAACCAACAGCAAGTTCGGCTTTGAGAATGGTGCATTACCTTAAGTCCATGAAATTGACATGGATGTAAGAAATTAAGAATGCTTAGGATGCACGGAACATAAAGAGTCCACTGGCCACATAAGTAGCAACATCAGATACGAAGGTGGAATGGCTAGTGATGGTACTTTTGCCCCTTCAGGATTGTCCATGACCTGAAAACGCAAGGAGAAAGCATTAACTGTTTACCGTGAGCAACCAACATGGTCGGAGCATGATCAACATTCAGATGACAGCTTGCCTTTGTGGTAATATTATGAGTTGTGTAGATTGCAGGTGTTATTTACCCAAAAACCATGACTCCACCAACTGTTAGGGGGCAATAGGCATTAAGAACTCTTGAACTACTGCTAAATTGAAAGTAACAATACTTTCAGAATTCTTCTGATCCATGAGCAACAAGTGAAGGCATATGGTAGCACCATATATAAAAAGTGATAGAGCATACAACGCTATGAAAAAGAGACAGTAAACACACCTCGGTCCGAATTTTATCATCCATCGGGTCAAATGGCAGGCTAATTAGGTGAATTTATCTGGGGACATTCTGTGATGTAAGTTTCACCACTACCCATTATTGGAAGAGTAATTAAGCAATGTGCAGTAGCCGAATAGCTGCTTTGTCTAACGCCGAACAACTCACTTTATGTTAATCTTTAAATACAGTTTAGTTTTGGTGCTAAAAGCTTGGTGAATATTCTTTTGTCAATAAAATTCAGCAAGGTACCCATGACAGACATTGATTTGAATATTAATAGAGAAGGTTAGTCCTAAGGTCCAATAGCATATGGAAACATGACTTTGCTATGGTAGTTCTTGCAAATAACCTGTAGAGTTGTTCCATCAGCACAACAAGTGCAATTTGGTGATTCAAGACCAGGGAAGATAACTTGATTGATATGTTGGCACGTTCTCTCAATTTTGGTCCATGACCATAAGGTCCACCGATGCAAAATGATAGCTTTGAAGCTCCCTAAAATATCAAAAGGAGAGATGACTCCAAGTAAGTTTCATTCATGCCAAAATTATGCATACTAACATTTCTGTAATGGTGACGATAATAATATAAAGCAAAAGAAAGAGCTTAGAAAGAATTAGCAAGAAAAAATGCAACAGTCCTCCATGGGACTCTAATTCAAAGCAATGCATGTCACGTCATAGAAAACCCAAGGTACATAAGATACATACTACAGATGAAGACGACTGATGGAATTTTCTACCATCTGCCCCAATCGGAACTGTATCATGCTGGTAATACCTATTAAAAACTTGTGGATGTGAACAGGAGCAGGAATTCATACCTTAGCCGCAGCACCACCGATCAACTCAGCTATCTCCTCTGACTCAATATTTATCCCGTGCTCATCCAACAGCACAACCTGAAAAAGAAAAGTATCACTATTTTTTGATTTAATCGATATTCCACTTGAAAATTACTGATGGACTCCACCACATAATGACCAATCATGATCAGTTATGTGCAGCCATAAGTAGTATAATGCAGACATTTCACTAAACACGTATCTCGCTGTTCTGACGCAATAACCAGGTTTCACTTAAACAAGTGAAGAGGGCGACAAAAAATCACATACAATCTAAGAGAAAATGAGCTGCTGTTCCCTTATAGAGCACAGTATTGTTGGGACTTCAGCCATTTCCACTTTAACAGTGTGATTAGGAACATGAATTAGCACTGAGCTGAAATGAGGGTAATACCCAATCATCAGGTCTAATAAGATTCATAACTGCCGTATCTTCATCGACAACCTGAGCCCGCTTCTCACTGCAAAAGGGCAAACCCTGTCATTGACTTGGTGTGCAGCGTATACCAATTCCAAAAGAAGCTTCTTCTCTTCTTCGTGGATGCCTTAACTGAAAATCAACAGCGGTACGAAGGCAAGCCAAAGACAACAGAAAAAGGAAAGGGCTTGGCAGGCGAAACGTGGGAAGTGGGAAAGAGGGTGGAGAGGTAAGCACCGTGCATTTCTAGGGTTGGAGCGAACTTGGACATCCTCGACAGCGCAATAATGTCGGAGCTTGGACGTGTACTCGTCCACTAATAGCTGCACCGCAGGCGATCTCTTCTTGCCCACAGTGAATACACGTATTGGAAGTGCTCTCTGTTCCACACCAATAGATTCAGATCACTCAGCAATCTCTTCAGACTGCGCCCGAAGAAGCGATTTTGTGGAACAAAAGCTGAGATAATAGTGGGAACTCAGATTACCAGAGACTGGCCGGTGTATTTACATCTTCCAGTTCCACCTGAAAGCCAGACACAGTTTCAATTCCTCTTCCACATGCGGGGATCCTCACTTTGTGTTCCCAAACGCAGGCAATGAGAGAGAGAGAGAGAGAGAGACCTGGGGAAGGAATGGAGTTCGTTGCGAAGAGACAGACGGAAAGCGAGGCAGCCATTTCCACATTCTAGGGAGACGCAGAGAGTGGCACCATCGTCGCCGAAGTACAGAAATGGCCATTAGCCACAGTACTTCAAGGCCCGGGTGAGAAGGCACGGCCCCTACTCCTAATGGGCCTGGGCCCAAAATGGTCCGACAAGGCCCAGTGGCCAACACTACCGGTGATCTGGTGGTGAATGTGAATATGATGGCGAAGAAGAAACGTCATCAGATTCCTCGTTCCATGTGACCTTGGGCCTAAGCCCATTGTACATTGGTAATCTTCGATTCATCTGTATCGACTAATATGCCAAGAAAGATTTGTGAGCAATCTAACTGGATTTATAAGAATCGAAACCTTTCATAATATAATTTACGACCCGTTTTCAATCAATACGTTACGACTCGGAATTGTTTAGATTTGCCTATAACCAGCTTGTGCCTTTTCCTTAGTACCATCTTTTATTTGCAATTTACCAATTCTATTTTCCCTTCGAATTTTTCGTTACGTAAGTGTAAATCAGACAAGCCTAGGTGATACAAATAGACAAAATTTTTACTTCGATTATAGTTTTACACGGGCTGACAGGCGGTTCCTGATTTGAGTAAAAAAGTCGAATTTGAAAGACAAAGTTGCCAACGTAACCTTACGAGGATGTGACGATCTCATTGTTGAAAAATTTACATTCGCAAAAAGTTGGAACGGTTGACTTACTAACCTATAAACATAACCAGTACTGGAAACTGGTCTCTCTAAGTACTCGGAGCCCGTCGGTTAGTATATTCCCAGATCGTTTATGCAACTGTGAAAGCTCCAACATCTTGACATTGCAACATATGGGAGATGATTTCCCGTTTAATTACTTGAAGAATTTTCCTTCTTCCCCATTTTCTCTCTTATGCTCCTATCTATGCTCTCCCAAGTACTCCTCCATTTGGCTTGATTCCATCCTGCTTCCGGTTGAAAATTTTCAGCTGAGCCATTTGCTTTTTTAGCTTTTTTCGTTTGGATGGATGTACTCTCTGTAGATTAATCATCTCATGGCTGCGGCATGATCAAATCAAACTGCTCCTCAGAAACTGGGAGAAATTTCCCAGGTTTTTCTCCTCCTTTTCTGCCCCATTTTTCAAGTTTCTCTGCCTGGCAGATGATTTCCGCGCGTTTGGTCAATCTTAAACCTTAGACTATCCTTCTCTAAATTTTCTACCTTGGCCGGAGCGTGCCAACCCTTGCCTGCAGCCTTTTATGCCTAACATATTTACCATTTGAAGTCAATGAACCGTATTCAGAAGGATGTAATGATCTGCAAGCTGCATCTTCATTTGCATATTCCATGTCTATCGACTTCAAATGGTAAATATTCACTTACGCAACTTGATTCCTTATTGTCTTAACAGCATTTTTACACAAGAGATCCATCTTTCTATTTAGTCATGATGCAACCCAATCCCTTAGTAGTTGTGGGCGTCTGGCACCAAGTTGCTCCCTCTGGGTAACGCTTCGATGTAAGTCTTCATTCGCTATTCACCATATGAGCTGCTGAAGATAGGATAAGCACAAAACCTAAACAGCAACACAAATAAAAAAGAGCCGGAGATGAGATTATGTTCCCTTTTAGACCATAACAACAATAAGGAGAAAAGAATTCTGCATACATCCATGTGATGTTAGTAGAAAGACAGCAAGTAAAGTGCATCCATATCTTTCTGGCCAAACAAGAAGTTTATGTATATCTTTCCAGCAAAAGAAAAAGTGCATCAATATCTTTCAAATATTTTCACCAGTTTAACTTGCCAAAAACTTACACAAGCGGTGCTTATGAAAACAACATCGTGTTGTCTGTTGCGTCATTGTTTCCTTTTGCATGCTTCCCAAGACATTTCATCGCAGCAAAAGGATTATAATGGAGAGACACCTGCTTTGAATTCTTCAATTGTTTTCGGTGCCCGTGTGATTTGATCAGATTTTGCAGGTGATTGACTGCATGAGACGTCATATTGGCCTTGTCCGGATCAGAGGCGCCTCCTTTGGAGAACCAAAACTAAGTTGATCAAAGCTTTTATCAGGTAAATCCGCAACATGCATCATTCATTGTGCACCGGTGTGATGCATTTCAGTTTAGTCAATCAATAATGATCTCAGCCACTTGATGGAGATCAGATTGATCTGCAACAAAGGCAAGCCCTTGATCTTGCAGGCTGAACATTTCGCCTTAGCCTTTAATGCTCTTACCTAATAACACTTACCTACAATTCTGCCATGTGCAAACCATATCTCAGCAATAGGAAAGTCCAACCTACAATTCATACATTTATTGTTCTGGGGACCATTTCCTGCACAAGGAAAATTGGTAATTCGGATGGCAACTCAACTATTATTCTATGGAGGTTGATGAACGTGCAACAAAGCATAAAATAATGTCCACTTGAGTAAACGTCCGACCAATAAGTTGAAGTTGATATGCTCGGACACGCTTAAAAGTTTGAATATGAGGAATGGAGAGCCTATATATCCCCATTCTTTATCGAAGAAAACTCAACCGGCAACTTTAGAAATTCTCATCATCTTTTCAGTCTAAAAAAATCAGATTTATCCTCGAAAAGCTTTTCGCTTCTCGCCTCTGCACTTCTCTTGATTTGATAGCCTCACTTAGCACAATGGAAAAAACGAGCGTACCTCTTCAGCCTCCAACTTATGGAAACCTGATCACGATTCTCAGCATTGATGGTGGAGGGATAAGAGGGATTGTTCCCGCTACTATCCTAAGTTTCCTAGAGTCTGAACTTCAAGTACTGAACTAATGCCAATGCTGCGTGCATAGTTGGTAAATTGCATGCAATTCTAATTTCACGATATGCCTGAATCCGTTTTGCAGAAGCTGGATGGTAAAGATGCAAGACTAGCGGATTATTTCGACGTGATAGCAGGGACAAGCACAGGGGGTCTTCTGACTGCCATGTTGACCAGCCCTAACGAAAACAATCGACCGATGTTCGCTGCCAAAGACATCAAGGACTTCTACCTTGAAAATGGCCCTAAAATCTTCCCTCGGTACAGGTCTGAGTTCAGTTTCTTTTGTTGTCCTCATCATCATGTCAGAAACTTCCTAGATTTGATTAATGCTTCTTCCTGGACTCGAGATTCTAACTTGTCCTTTCAATGCTTAATCGACTGCATTGCAGTTGTCCATTTGCTCCTGTTACAAAGATGATGAAGACTCTCACAAGACCAAGGTATGATGGCAAATACCTTCATAGCCTTGTAAGGGAAAAACTAGGGGACACAAGGTTGCACCAGACACTAACCAATGTTGTGATCCCAACTTTTGACATCAAGCGCCTCCAGCCAACCATCTTTTCTACCTACCAGGTGTGCATCCTGGCACTGCATTATAGCGCACACCCTCACTGATTATATCTAGTCGAGCACCTTTCTGTATAGTCGACTTGTTTGTTATCATCTAATAAATGACGCTCTTGTGTCAATTGTTTTGGACAGGTGAAGAACAAACCATCCATAGATGCGTTGCTCTCTGACATATGCATCGCAACTTCGGCAGCACCGGCTTACCTCCCTGCCCATTGTTTCCAAACTGAAGATCACTCAGGAGGAGTGAGAGAGTTCAATCTCATCGATGGTGGGGTGGCTGCGAATAATCCGGTCAATGCAAAAAAGAACGAAGTAACTCCACTATGTGCAGGCTGCAACATGCATGTTAATATATGTGACGGCAACAGAAACTTATTGTTGACTGTTCGATGAATGATATGCAGACTTTAGTTGCTATGAGTGAAGTGATCAAAGAGATAAGCAAGGGGAGCCCAGAATTCTTTCCGATAAAGCCGATGGACTACGGGCGTTTTCTGGTGATATCTTTGGGAACCGGTTCCCAGAAATCCGAAGAGAGGTACAATGCGCATGAAGCAGCAAAGTGGGGGATCATCGGTTGGCTAACCAGCGGAGGATCCACCCCTCTAGTTGACGTCTTCACCCAAGCAAGTGCAGATATGGTGGATCTCCATCTCTCTGTTGTTTTCCAAGCTCTTCGTTCGGCAAAGAGCTATCTCCGCATCCAGGTATATATCAATGCCAGTATAAATAGGGCGTATGTACGCAACAACACGTACTTGTTTGCGTATATTTACCCATTTATTGTTCTTTTGCCTCTTTATAGATAATATTGATTTAGAATTCGGTGATTCCTGTTGGATGATACATTGAGCGGACTAGTATCTTCGGTGGACATAGCCACGAAGAATAACATGAATGATCTGCTCAAAGTAGGGGAAGGAATACTGAAGAAGCCGGTGTCTAGGGTTAATCTGGACACCGGAATCTTCGAGACGCTGAATCAAGAGACCAACGATGAAGCTCTCAAAAGGTTTGCAAAGCTACTTTCTGAAGAGAGGAGGCTTCGCCTTGCTCGGTCTCCCCACGGCGCGCTTACCTCCCTAGCCTTCCCACTTCATCAGCTGCATCATCTTGACTAGGGGCGAGCAAAAAATCCACGATCCAACCAAACCGGACCAAACCACACCCAACCGGTCAATTTTGGATCATAACCGGCGGGTACGGTTCGGTTTTCGGTTTCAATTTTCTAGAACCGGCGGGTATCGGTTCGATTCCCGATTTCAGGTACGAACCATCCAACCGGCCCAACCGAACCGGTTTTTATATAATATAGATGGGCTAATTTCTTTTAAATGAAACCATTTCAAGATGGTCTCTTGCAGATTTCTCTTCAACTGTTTCCATTTCTTCCTTCGGATCTTATGTTCTATTTAGTCAAACCTCTAGATTTGAATTTTTTTTTCTTGTGTGCACAAGAAGAGCTGTGGCTTTGATGCTTTCTTGATGTAATTTTTTATTCTGAAATGGCTCTAAAGGTTGAAATTTGAGATTTTACAAGTTGGGATTAACCTGTGTCTTTGAGAACTTTTTCTTGTTTGCCTACTGAATGGACTAGCTAGTTGTAAGAGTTACGGAGGAGTGACTACTCATTTAACAAACAATTCTTTTTTACTACACCATGGGATGCATCATGCGTCGTTCTCCTTAGGATTTTGGGTGCAATGAGTCTGTTAATAACTCTTTGAAATCTGCGATGCTCTCTTGAGTTTGTACTTTGTTTTGAATGGAATGGACTATAATAAGATCACACATGGTTACATGAATTATTGATGAATTTGTTTGGCAAAACCATGATGTTCTCCTATTTAGTGCGCCTAGATGAATCATTAGTAGGACCGTAACCGGGATCCAACCGGAAACCGGACCGAACCGACGGTTCGGTTCTTGGGTGGATCCATAGAACGAGCGGGTGGTTCACGGTTCACGTTTTGCGGAACCGGTTTCTCACGGACGGTTCTCGGTTCGAGGGTGGAACCATCCATCCTGTGAACCGATCACCCCTAACTCTAACTAGGAAATCCCACCTTCTCACTCTGAGTCCTCCTCTTCCTTTGGAAACTTGATTAGTTTTGAGCAGCCATCAAGTGTTAGCATTATAAGAAAATCCCTATAAATGCTAGGTGGAATGATTGCCATCTTCTTGCAAGTCCTTAAATCATACGCTCTAAAGACACAAAAGATTTTCTATGGATGCAGGAAATTCCTCAATTGAAATCTCTATTACATAAAGTCCTTGCAAGCCTTCGAATTTTTACCGGAATATCAGGGACTCTTTGCAACTTTTTGAGCAATAATCAAGATCGAGAAGTTGAAGATAGTTGGACAGGAGAACATCGGGGAGATGATTAAGTTTAGAGCACCCAAAAAATGCGGCAATGACAACTTGCCGTAATACGCAACTGCGCGCTCCAAGTTTTTGCACCAGAACCAATTCCTTGAAACTTGGAGTCCAATAGTGGTCCGGCATACAAACCAGCAACCGGCATTCACTGAAGTTAACGAACTTCAATTTTTCAGAGTCCTGCAAGAACAATAAAACCAACTTGGATAGACAATCTGGATGAAAACAAGAACGGAGATATATCTGGCTCTGATTTTTCAATAAATAATAGTGGTATGTTTATATACAAAATTTTGTTTCGCCTCGTGCTTATCAGAGAGATTTTCATTGGCCAGAGATGAAGAAAGATATTATGCGCCATATTGAGCGATGCAAAATTTGCCATATTGCAAAAACTGGAGGCCAAAACGCTGGTTTATACTTGCTAATACCTATTCCACAAGCGCCTTGGGAAGATGTGAGCAGGTTTGGCAAAGACTCAACACAACAAGGATATAGTCTGGTGGTGGTTGATCGATTATCTAAAATGACACATTTTGTACCATGTAGTAAGACCTTTAATGCGTTACATGTTGCTGAGGCTGTTAATAGAAGTTTGGACAATTTCTCGAGGGGTTTTAAAGGACATGTTAAACGATGGGATTTATTATTGGTTCTAGCTGAATTTGCATGTATTACTTCGGTGAGTCAAACTACTGGGAATTGCCCTCTTGAAGTTGTAAACGGAAAGCATATTTTAAGTCCTTTGGATCTTAGACCATTACCCACTAAGCGTCAATTTACTGGAGATGCTGAAACGAGAGCTACGGAAATCAAGCAGTTACATTACATGAGGAAGCGAGGAAGAGAACTTGGAAGCAAAGTGACAAATATCGCCCTCAAGCAAACAAGCATATATGGCATGCTATTTCCAAAGAAGGTGATCTCGTGTGGTTTCATTTGAGAAGAGCGATTTCTACCTACCCATCGTGCTAAGCTATCTCCTCAAGCGGATGGTCCTTTTTTAGTTTTGGAACGCATTAACAACAACGCCCACAAAAGTGAACTTCACGGAGAGGATCGGGTTTCTGCTAATTTCAGTGTTGTTGATCCATCACCATATCATGAAGACCAAGAAGTCTATGAAATTGGCCTCGAGATGGAGGTTGAGGACGAGTCTTTTGCAACGAAGGCAGAATGATATAAGAAATATTTTGAATCCGTGTTTGAAGATTTAAATATTCTCTCTTTGATTAGACTTAATTTGTATCACAAAAATGAATGATTTGAAAAATATTTGTATAAAAAATAGTCGCTTGTACTTTTTGAAATATTTAGTCAACAGAAAATGCTTTCATTATCGACAACAATTTATATTTGAATATTTTTGTGAATATCGAAAATAATTATTATTTATTTTTGTAAGCGAGATAATCGATATTTTGAGAAAATTATTTTTCAAATCGTTCGCGAAACAAATGAAGCCTTATATATTCATTCATTGCATTCCTACTTAGGAAGAAATAGAGTGAGGGCGCTAACGGATGGCTTGATTGAAAGGAAACGAGGGGAACGATTTACATATTTGGAAGGAGAAGGGGATATTTCTTGTTGGTAAAAACTATACTTGAAAATGGATTTGTTATCTATAAAGATAAAGAAAGCTTTCTTGAACTTTCGATCTTCCTCCTCCTAAGAAAATAGTACTCGTTAGGAATCACGGCTAGGTGAGTCCAACCGAAAACTTCGCTACACACTTTCTAGATATGTCTTTTCATTATTGTCCGCATGTCGTCGGAGAGAG
>JANUWG010000087.1:0-16267 GCA_025175695.1 Eugenia klotzschiana
TTCGTATGTGAATAACTATGACCATCAAGTACAGAGGCGGATCGACGACTCGCCAATATGCTCACTTGTGAACCATGGCTATTTGACATACAAGCCATCACTATACCTCAGGTCTAAGGATCATTTACACACCAAAGCATGAACGATTAGACGTTGACCCAGCGCGAAGCTTTCATGCTTGCTAATCGTTCATCGTGTGTCACATTTAGTGATCTCGTCCAATACAAGTCACTTGCGTTCCAACTCGGACATCTAATGTCCAATGACTTGTGATTCGTCATCCCTATTGAGTATCCAATACCCAATAGCGAAGTTTCTAGAACGCATTGGTCTTAACGGGATCATTGACGCTCAATCATTGATCCATTGACCATGAATAGTTTAAAGATTGGCTTAACTGCAAGCCTGATTCTCGACGTCTCGAGAATAGGCTCAGTCGCAACCAACCTTATGGACTTCATTCAACTAGATAGTGGGACAAGATGAATGAACCACGTCTTGCCATTTGACTGATCGTCAGGTTGAAAGTGCAATTTATGCCCAGCCATGTAACGATTACATGGTTGCTTTAGGGCATACACCCAACATGCATGTCGTTCAGGTTAACTTTATTTTTAATTTTTTTTTCAAACTAGATACTGCAAAAGCTTTATTCATAGAATTCTGGTAAATAAAAAGATTCCAACCTACATTAACATCAATTAAAGATATTCATTTCCTGGTTGGTCAGGGAAGAAGGAACACTACGAGAGACAGTTTGCCACCTTGAGGCCGTTCGAAGAGGTTGAGTCTCTTGAATCGCTACATGCCATCGATGAAGATCAGAGCAGCATTTTACAAGCTCCACATGAAAGAGCTATGAAAGCATCAAACTGGGCCAACGTGTTCTTGCTTGCGTTCCAGGTACGCATAGAACTGTTAATTCTACCGTCCGGGTAATTCGAATGCATCATTCATGGATTTCCATAGATTCTTGAGCTGCGACATGGTCATAGAAGTCTTTATGGTGTATGCATTACATGGAATCTCTCACACTTAGGCATTCTGTGCATTGAAGGAAATGTTGAGCATGTGAAGAGGGCAGTACTTTGAACGTACTAATAAGTCAAGTAGCTACGACTCCAGGGATCTCTTCAATGCCGATCGAACTTCAAGGACTGAACGTGCTACATTGTGAATTTGGACATAATATAGCTAAATTTTGCGAACCTCTACTCTGAAATGTGATTAGTACAATCCTAACAAATAGATATGGAAATGGTTTATGTCAGAATTAATCCTTCTTGCTTATGCTGTCCGACTTACTGCATCATTTAATCTTCTTATAGCATTTTTGCAGCAATAATGATTTAGATGACCCGCTATAAATTGTTTTTCTTTACCAGATTTATGCAACCGTGACTAGTGGGTCCATAGCCATTGCAGCATCAACCCCTAGGTTCATTGCTGGATTTAATGGGATCCTATGGTTCACGCACTTGTCGATGAAAACGATAGACAAATACGAGTATCCTATCGGGAAACTTCGGGTACAGCCAGTCGGCATTATCATCTTCGCCGCTATCATGGCCACTCTAGGTGAATTGTTTCTCCAATTCTCAGCTTTGCTGCTCTGTACTAACATTATTTGAATTCAGTGAATAGGACGTATTTGGTTGCAGGCGTAAGAATTTGATGACACCTTTCGCATTATTAGTACTTACATATTGAAGGCAAAAAAGCTTTAGGATATTTCCTCTTGCTGTGGAACTCTGATTAGATAGCTGTGTAAAGCTATTGGCGAAAGCATTGATAGAATTCAGTCTTCACGCTTTTGCAAGACCTTTATTCATAATCTTGCTTTACATTTGAAGAACGGAAATAAAAGAAAAAGTACATAGTATTTCTAGGATTTGATGGAAACACTAGGAGAAATGCATTTTATCTTGCAACAGATGCCTGTCTAATTACATAAATAAACAATCCATTTTGCCATGAGGTACAGGATTTCAGGTGCTTGTCCAAGCCGTCGTGCAACTCATCAGAAACCAACCTTCCGAAAGGATGACACCAGGGCAGTTAGTGTGGTTGTACACCATTATGCTGGCAGCAACCGGAGTGAAACTCGTCCTCTGGATCTACTGCAGAAGCTCGGGAAACATAATAGTTCGTGTGTTTCCAAAGGTAAGGCGGCGGACCAAATTGACAAGGCTTGTTGAGCCAACAGAAAATTCCATTTGCACTGGGGGTTCAACTGTTCAGTTGTTTTGACAAGATTTTAATTGCACCAGGATCATTACTTTGATGTGGTTACAAATGTGATGGGTTTAGTTCCTGCTGTTCCTGGAGATAAGTTTTATTGGTGGATCGACCCAGTTGGTGCCGTAGCTCTCGCTGTTTATCCAATTTTGAATTGGTCTGGCACAGTTCTGGAAAATGCCGGTCGCTCCTCCCTCCCCCTCTCTCTACCATTCGAACAAAGTATAGAGTATGAAAACAAGTCAACCAATATGTTACAAAGGAAAAGCACTGTTTCATTAATTCGTTGCTGAAAATTTGTACTGACAAACGTGATCTGGGGAGATAAAAGTCACTATCTCCTCTCAGTGCTAATCTTTTGCTATTTGGTCTCTCAGTGTCTCTTGTTGGGCAATCAGCTCCACCGGAAGTCTTGCAGAAACTGACATACCTTGCCCTTAGACACCATCCTCAAATTAACACAGTTCGTGCATACACCTTCGGTGTCCTCTACTTTGTTAAAGTTAGTAAAATTTGGGTTTTTGTGCTAATGATTTGTTGCACCTCCTCAACCTGTTACGCTTGAGTTGCTAATTCCATGCAATGATTTCGATTAGTTTGTATAATGCACATTTTACATTACCATATCAGGTAAATATTGAGTTGCCTGAAGATTTACTGTTGAAAAATGCGCACAGAATTGGAGAATCATCGCAAGTAAAGATCGAAGAGCTCCTTGAAATCGAAAGAGCCTTCGTTCATCTAGATTACGAGTGCGAGCACAAGTCAGAGCATTCTGTGCTCAGCAGACTCCCAAACAACCAGCATTGACAACTCCTACAACGAACTGGTCTTTCATCATTTTGGATTCTCTAGCACTAGGATAAACTTCAGTTTCAGGTAATTTGTAAGCTAAGGACAAAAGGAAGAACCGTTTTGTGCTGCATAGATACTTGTCCATCTTATTTGTTGTTGCACAAATGTTGCTTTATGGGACTTTTAACTACGTGAATTTAAGCTGCGTCAGACGTTCTACCAACCCATGACGCGCGCGAAAACGTACTCGACGAGAAGAGCGTGATCAATGCAAGATGCAGGAGTAACTATGTAAAGGGGAATGAAATAAGCTGCCGTAGGATTATTTTGGGGTGGTTCGTCAAGAAAACTTAATCCACTGGACAAGGCCTGTTCTTTAGGCATTTTGCAGAATAGTATCAGCAAAGACGGAGGGTAGACAGTTGTAGAGCTGTATGGATGTGCATTTTAGATACCAAGGATAGACTGCTAAACAGGGGGGCAAGAACTCCGAATTAATGGACTCGAAACAATTATCAGGCACGCTGCAAAAGGATCTTCACTAATGTTCTGACATTCACGACAACCCATGACATGCGAGTACAAGTGAAGAATCTTCGTACTAGGTTTCACGTTCAAGAGATCTCCTAGCGTGGCTCACAGAGAGAATCAGTTCTCAAGAGATTGTGTATTTGTCATTCCTTTTCCTATCCGGTAAACAAGTACCATCGTCCTCATCAACCATCAACGATTACTCCTCCGGCAGCCAAAGTAACAGAATTTTATCGGGGTCAATACGCCAAGATGTTTTGTCGTGAAAAGAAAGAAGTCTAAATCCATGAATAGACAAATCTGAACCTCATACAGAGAAACCTGCTATGATGATAGCTTGGCAAGCTCCAGATGTTTTCTTGCTCTTCATATAGGGGGCAAAAATCGAAAGGCGATTAAATAACTCAACTCGAAAGGCGAAAATTGTATTCGAAAATTGTGACATTCAATGGAAAATTATTGAGCACGAAAAAAATACCATAAAATACTCAGACCTCTCTGACCAAACGAGAAGATATGGACTGAATTCTCACACGACCACCGCACACCACCTCTGCACACTCTAATATAATGAGAACCTTATTCCATTGCTAGCTGCAAACAAATTGTACTCCTCAATATTAGTTTCCTTTTTGTTGCAAGCAGCATTAATTTCCACAGGATCAGTCGAAACTTTTGTAGGAATATTTCCGTCCGCCCCCACATCAGGCACAACATTTGGATTCGATATGTTTGAAAAGGCCACCGGGCCGCCAAAATGGAACAGGGAAAAGCCAGAGTCCTCAGGGCACACCTTAGCCGAAGAATTTCTCTGCCTGCTTTCCCCACACTCTGTTAACTCTGCAGATCTCGGTCCTGTTTGGACAGTCTTCTTTTTGTTGATGACATTCACGTCCTTCACACTAACACTTTGGTTGGGAATGTGATTTCTCTCCTCTGGGTAGTAACTGTTGGCTTTGACAGCAGGCTGATAGACGGGAACTGGACCAGTATTAGGCACAGCAGTTAAGTGTGACACGGCATCATATCCCATGCAGAAGCCAGAATTTCCATCTAGACCATACCCCAAAGGACCCGCATACAGATAATTACTTGGATGCGGATATGGCACTAGCCCATTAGTGTGAACTGCTGGCCACGGAACTAGATTTTGAGGGTAATAACCAATGGGTGTAGGACCCTGAAACATCTGGAAGTACAAACTTTGACTGTGCATTTGGGGAAGAGTCCCTCGATGCTCAGAAGTTACACTAAGGTTCCCGTTTTTATCATTTGAGGAGTGGGGAGTTTTAACTGGTGTATAAGAAGCAACTCTATTTCCCATGCTTTTAAGTGGAAACCCAAACACTGGTTGTCCACCCAGCACCTCCGTTCTGTCCTTGACCTCTTTTGCCTCCGCCTCAACTTTACAAGATTCAGAACGGCTATCACATGTTAAGGCTTCTCTTCTTTCTGAATGTGGACAGACATCCTCTGAATCTGATGTAGATGAAGATTCTATATTTCCGTGGTTCGAGGACGCATTGCTGTCGACCTCACTGAGGCATGATGAGCAGTTATCGGAATTGGAAGTGGTACTTGCAACAAAATCACTTGTCCCATTACTGGTACCATTCCTTGCAAGACATGACCCAACTTCCTCATCAGTAGCTTCTCTTGAGTGGTGAGCATCTGCTGCACTAGCATCAGGTCGGCTTTCACAAACTTCACCTGCTCCACTGCCAGAATCAGTAAAGTCTTTCAGACTGGAAACTTTCTGATCAGTTCCAATAGAATCTCGACTATCTTCGCTTGAACACAACTCAACAGCCGACTTAATATCATCACCAGACCCCTTCCCTTGTACGCTTAAACTAGAGGCACTTAAGGTAACATCAGAATCAGAGTTGCTGCAAGGGTACTTCTGCAATTCCATGGGCTCCCAAACTCTCCTGGAATGGGCCATATCCCTGCCAGAAATGCCGGTACCATTTACTCTACTTTTTGGTCTTCCAACACTATGAGCATAATCCACCTGATTATACTTATTGCTGCGGTGAAAATTCTTTGATACATCAAATGCTGATTCTGAGCTGGTCCCAAATTTTCCCTCGCGAGCTGCTCTGGACCCAGTAAAATGTGGACCAACCTTTCCTCGTTGACAGTTGATCTCGTTGCAGCTACACGAATGGATATCATATCTGTCATTCATCCTGTTTTTGGGAGACTGAAACTTCTCACAGTATTTGGCACCAGAATTTCTAGAATTCGATTTCTGTGAGTTCGTCCTTGTCTGCCTAATCCATCCATTCACGCCCCTGGAGTGAAATTCAAAATTATCATTATAATATCTTGACTCAGATCGATTAGCCGCAGCACTACTTTCTGAAACAACAGCGGGTCTACGTCTGTCAGACCACCTGAAAATTTGATCCTGTAATCCTTCTTTCTGAAACTTTGGTCTCCTCTGGGAAATCTTGGATATCTCTGTCGTAAAAGAACCAGACACATCTTTCACATCAGCAAAATCCACCTCTGAACTCTCATTAAATGAATTTTCTACACTACTGGAGAATGTTTCATCTTCTATATCCAAAGATCCGGACTTGGAAGTGAGAACATCACCAGTGTCACAGATTGAATCACCACGGCTAGCAGTCTCGTTTGGCTCCTCAGTGACACCTGGTCTTGGTTCATCCTTCAGGGCGTATGAAGCAGGAGCAACATCCTCCAACATGTCTTTTTTCTCTCTATCCCCTTCTTTTCCTTTCAACCTCTCTTTTCTTCTAAGCTTTTTTTCTCTTTCTTTTGTTCTTTTCCTCTCCTTGCGCTCCTCTTCTTCACGCTTCTCCTTCTCTTCTTCTTCCAGAAGTTTCATCTGCATAGTTATTTTGAGCTGTGTTCATGGAACTTCACAGAGAACAAACATATTCAATGCAAAAGTGTTTCTTTAGCAAGGCGCAAACCTGCTTTTCTAGTGTGATAATCTCTTTGCAAGCAATATGCACACGTTCTTCCAGCAACTTCAACGCAAGACAGACAAAAATGCTGTGTGCATTTTGCCGTGCTGTCCCCTCTCTAAAAGCCTTCTCAACCTGAAAAGCGTATCACAAGAAGTCAGATGAGATCCTGAATTCAAACTGAACCAAAACAAGGTTTCACCAAAATCAAATGACCAAAATGACTTGAGTACAGTCATCTCTGATAGATCTATTCTATATGGTGGGATGTACCCAAATGATCCACAATTCAAGAGTTTAAATTAAGCTTCAACACCTCAAAACCATCAATCTGATGAAAAACTTTCATTGTCCTCTCATATGCAGCTGTTATCGTCTCTACCCAGTCTACATGATTCTTACTTCTCCACTTGAGAAATGGCATCAACATATTCAGGAAAGTACATATCTTCTGTTCCTTTCCAATTTAAGGAAACATTAAACAATATTCATAAATCAGGCAACAACTACTCAAATTATAGCAAATGACATTACAGCTTGACCTTGTGCTTAGTGACCACAGCTATTTAAATGTAAACAAAATGGCTCTGTGAGCAACACAGCACAGACTATTAAAATTGGAACTTAATGTCTAAACGTAAGCAATACCATCAAGTTAGAACTCTTGACTGTAAACATACAACTAAGCTAATTCGAATTTCCTTTTTATGACCCACATTATCCACCGAGCAGTCAACAACACTCAAGGGAACAGAAAAAGATGCATATCAGCAAGATGGAGTAGAATTCGGAATAAATGTTTGATACGTTAAAGTGATGACTATGTAGCTAGGACAGCAATTTAAAAAAAGTTAACATGCCTGCTCCTTGAATATAACAATTGCAGCATCCAGAAGAAACTCTCGAGCAAGTTCAGGACTCTTTGCATGCTTCTGAGGACGTGAGCATTCTCCATCAAGCTCATTCCTATCCTTGTCCATGGAATCATCATCCTGAAAGCATACACACAGTTGAGTCAAGCTCCAGAGCCATGCCTATCATATATTTGAACACATGCTTTATGGCTCAGAACTTCAACTACCTCTTCTTCCTCAGCCTCTTCAGCATGTTCAAAAAACCTTCTAATGCTCTCCCCTCTTGTAATTGTCACGAAACCATTGCCAACTACAAGCCTACTATGCACACATTGTTGACCGTTTAAGGCATGAGCTTTAACAGATATGTCAGTAGATCGGCCATCAAGTTTCCAAGCCCTCAGAGTGATAAAGCAAGCATTTAAACCACCAAGATCAAGGCCAGTGACTTGCACACTGTCACTCAGACCAACGTTTTCAAATTCCAGAATGTCGGACTTCCCTTCTCCTGTTCCGATTGCCCATTCAAAATGATGATATAACCCCACAGAGTCTTCAAATGTTTGGTGCCAATCAGCATGAACAGTTTCATCAGATACCTGAGAGAAACAGCCAAGGCATAATCGTCAATGCTGATTAAACTTATCCAAAGTCTCATGAGAGATCCAACTTCTTTACTCTTCGATTGAATAGACTTATTTGGAGCTAGTTATCACTTTTTTATGATTCACCACAATCCAGATAAGGAAACTAGAAACCATTATCGAAATAAAACAAATGAAGAGGATAGAAAATCGCAAACCTCGTATTGGAAGGCTGTATCTGCAGTGCAGAAACATCTAGTACATCGAGGTTCTTTACGCATCCGCTTCAGCTCCTTCAGCTCCTTGAACTCTCGAATGACGTTCCTTCTGCAATCTCTGCAAAACCTCTTGCTGTCAAACCTGTACATCCAAGCCAAACTTCAACATTTCACAACTTTAGGAACTATATCTACAATGAATGTAAATCACAGGAAAAAACCTATATAAAAAATAAAAAATAAAAATCTTCCATGGTGAAAAGATTCAATCAAATTCCAATTATTCACACTCCAAATTAATAATACTCTCTTAGTAAGTTCTGTTCCTCATGTAAGAACTTCCTTTGTGCCATTATAAAATGATTAAGCAGGATGGCCATTTCTCTAGATCAAGCACATAGGTCTACAATTGCATTTTGCAATGACCAATCCTTAGATAAACTATCTAAATCTTTTGCATGGCAACATGGAGAGGAAAAAAATGTCTACATCTCTCCTAATACCGGTCTAAGAAGCAGGAAGGAGACAAAGATCAAGACAATGATTCAAGAATCAAGAAAGCGAACGTTCAGTGAGATACTTGGGATACGGCCAGGTGATCCCAGCTAAAGGCAATGACAAGAAAACTCTCTTTCTACAGTGGAAAGTACTGGCCCACCGATTATAAAGACCAGGTAACAAATGAACAAAGACATGGGAAAGTCGTAGGTTATGCGCACCATTACAGCATGTATCACAAATCCTGAAACCTACTGTTATTTTTGCTCAAAACAGTTTGAGAGTCTGTGGATTCAAAACCCAGATCACTGACTCCTCTCACAATGCCCCTCACCTCTAAAAAAAAAAGAAAAGAAAAGAAAGGAAATCTATGGGGCTCAAGCAATCAAGCCAACCCGCCCGCAGTGCATCTAATGCTTCCCCATTCCAGACTCACCATTTTAAAGGTACAACAGATAGCACGTGAAGTCTCATTTACAGCATCGTAGTTCACTTATAAAACAAGTTCATGACATTGAGATCTTAAAGCAAAACTTTAAGGTTTGCTTCTTATCTCTATTCATAGCTATTGCTAGGGTAACCACCTTCTTAGTCAGTTTTTGTAATTCTCGGTTTTTGGAAACACAATCAGGACTAAATGTATTCTAACTAGTAGAAGAACTGGATTTTCTCAAAATTGAGCTTCTTATCTCTATTCATAGCTATTGCTAGGTAACCACCTTCTAGTCAACATAAGGATATCGCAGCTCTTATCCAGAACCCTCATCAACATCCATAGTTCTCCCGCTAAAACCCACTCATTTTAACTACATGTTGTATACAAGGGAAGAACCACAAACCTGTACATGAGCCTCTCAATAAAATCCTCTTCCTTCATCCTCAAGAGAGAGTGCCTCGTCTCTTCACCCAGAGCCGACCAAAAGTCCACCAGTGTATCACAAGAAAGCCGGGCTGTATGCAATGCACATGTTTCTCTCATCCCATGTCCTCGGCCATAATTTGTCGTATTTTGGCTTATCCAACCCCTACCTCCCCCGCCACATGCATCAGGATAAAGTAATTCGCGCTCCCGTTCTCTAGCACGTGCACTGTCAAATACCTGATTCAAGCAAGTTATCAGCAAGTGATAAAAAGAAATTGATGATATGGTCATATAGTATTGCGCTTACAATTTGGAGCCCCTTCAAAGATTTTGAAAACAAGTAGCCATCTAGAATGGTCAATGACCCATCACGTGTTGTGGTTAGACCACCCCAAGGATGCACAGAAGGATCTTGAATCTCTTCCTGACACCTATTAGTCACACTCAATCCACCCTCATCCTGAGTTTTCAAAGAGGCTGCACTATTATCAATAAGGTGCCCTACTGCTCCCTCCTGCTGGAAAGACTTCCCATACATGACAATTTGTAGAAATCCTTCAAGTAGCAAGCCATTGCAACGAGAACAGTACATGTTCTTACGAGCCTGCTCAAAAAGGGTCTGCTTATCAATCCTCAGGAGCTTTTGTCTTGCCTGTGGGGACAGCTCACTCCAGAACTGCAATAAAAATTTCAGGTCTCCCTCTTAGTAATAAGTCAATACATATGTTAACTTTTCAAAAGAAATCCATCTGGCAAAAGCCAAACATAAAAAGGGACGCAGGAGAGTAAGAGGGACATGATTATACAAACCATTATTAGAAAACAACCTCCCTAGTGATTTTCATTTCTTGGCAAACAATTTGATAGGCACACAAGAAAGAAGAAAAGTGCATATGAAGTTGACATCTACAATTCTCATTCTTATAAACTATTCGGACTTTTTTAGTTTCTTCTACATGTTTATCTCACTTTAGACAGCATCGCAGTTCATAGTGTTAAGGTGATATTCTTTCATTCTTTTTTCACTAAGGACCCTGAACCGAACAAAAGAGTCATCATGGGAAGAAAATTTGCACCAATGTCCTCATAGCCACATTGGCAATGTTGAGAAGCTCCAAGACTGTGCGGCCTGTAGTCGAAACATGATACTACGGTACAACCACAATGGACACCGACTTACAAATTAAATTACATACCACCTATACATTCCTACATGCTCATTCTAAATTCATACTTCATCGTGTACACACCCGATTACCATTTAAAGCCCACAAGTATGCTCAATAGAGGCTGCATTCAAAGAGGATCCGATATCCCAATCAACAGAATACCCATTGAAGCTAAAAGAACAGCGTCCGAATGGGGTGCAAAACGAGCTCCCAAGAGAATTAGCGCGCAAGGACCCCAATCCACATTCATTTGACTGATAACAATTCACACAGATCAACACAATAATCCAAATCCAAATTGAACGAATTGACCATTCCCCAACCAGGAAATCCGGCGCGGGCCCTCTACCTTCTGGAGCTGACCGTAGCTCACATCATCGTGCTGCTTGGACCAAAATCCTCTGGCCGCCATCGCGGCCGACGCCACGCACGGCGAAGGCACCGGCGAAGCATTTCTGGATTGGTCATTTCTCTCGGCTAATCCAGGCATCGTTCCTCCTCCCTCAATTCAATATCCTGCGTCCAGATAACAATCCGTCCATCCCCCCGCCGCGCGCCGCGGACTGAGATTTGCCTCACGCGAATCTAATCTAACCCCCACCACTCCGATTCGGATTGCTCGATCGCAATCTAACACAGTCCGATAATCAAAATTAAAAAGCAGAAAAAAAAAACACAACCAAAATCGAAATCCAATCTCAATCTCGACGGTCGAAACAATCGCGAGAGTCAGATCGGCGGAGCGGATTGGAACCGATCGAATCCTGGGCAGATTGGGGGAAGAGAGGATTTTTTGTCGCGGGGGGGTGAGAGAGCTCGAAGAGAGATCAGAGCTTGGTGAGAATGCAGGGTTTTGGTTCGATGACGAGATTTGTTTCTCGCTTACATAATGCAACCAAAGGAGAACGCGTAGAGAGAGATATATATATAGAGAGAGAGAGAGGGGGCGCTTAGGTAACAGAAATGATAAGGGGATGAGGCCACGGTAAAAGGGAGGGAGAGACCGCTCGTGCGGAAAATTGCGTCCCATTGAAGAACAAAATCGGAAGGTGAATGGCACATTGTGTTGCCATTTTGCTCCTGCGGTTCATAGAGAAATTGGTGGCATTGAGGGTAATGTATCGCTCTTTCTTTATTTTTCACGTCTTTCCATGGGGGAGGGCTCGTTTCCGTGGAAAGTTTTGATGTCGGTCGTGAAGGCTTTGTTTCGCCGGATCAGACGGATCCGACTCGGGTTCTAATCGGCGATTTTGATCGGGGGAAAAGTCCGGTACGACGGAAAAAGTTTATGAGTTGCGTGCTTTGGAAAAAAGCAGTTTGTTGGCTTGCTGGTGATGAGAAAAACCTGATATGGTGGGAAAATCGAATATGGCTTTTGGCATGACAAAAGTAATTTGTTAGCTCGGTAATCACGAATTCCAAATGCCCGAAAAGACATAATCGTTTGGGAACCATCGCGACGCGGGGAGGTTCATTACCTTTCGTCCTTATTAGATAAAATATCAAGTCACTATTGAATGCTAATGAACCCTGCCATGTCAAATAACTAATGTAAGTCGCTCGTTTTTTAGGAACAATCTTTAGAAGAAAGGCTGGCCTAGTTTTTTTGGCTTACCAAACGCTACACTGGCTATTTCGGGCTAAGAATCTACCGGCTCTTGACAAATGATATCACATCAGGATTCCTCTAGTATGTGGGTGATTCGGGGAGAGCATGTAGTCTACCCGGTCATACGAGAGTAAGGAGTAATTGTCGAGCTAAGAGGGCTCGGACAAGGTGCGGCTCTCGTATAGATTATAAGATGGCAACGGGGGGACAACAATTAACCGAATTGTTCACCGAATAGGAAAAATGCTCATGGATCAATTGGTGAATCTCAAGAGGATGTTTGTTACCATGTTTCAACAAGAAGAGAAACCTCCGTTGGTCTATTGAGATCAAGATAAACCGAGTAGGCAAAAGAAAGTGATATCGAGAGAGCATAATTGGCTCGGGATGCCAAATTTAAGAGTATAACTGACTGGAGATTTGTGAACAACTTTTTTGATTGGGGGAAAACTACCAATGGATTGCAGTGGCTTGTTTTGTTGGGCAAGCGTTGACAATTCATGTGAGTCCCGAGGGAGTGACATTGATAGCTGTGAAACACAAGAAGCGACAGAGCAATCCAAAATGAGGGCATTACAAAATTCGGAGGGGGAGAATGCCACGGATGAATTCTCCCATACCGTTGTGAGCTGAAGAGTGGAGCTTTATTGCATCGGGATGAAGAGTGAGGGATGCAAAAGAGATGATACAAATGATTTGTTGGAGTAGAGTCGGGGTCTTTGTGCTAGGATTCTTGGTGTGGAATGAATACCATTTTAGATTAAACCCTAAAGACGGGGTTGGCTTCCCGTGCACAAATTGGTTAGGAATTGATGTTGCTCTCCTCATGAGGCCATGGGAGGCCGAAACCAATTACTGTACCAAAGTGTTTTGTATGTCTTGCTTGAGGGACTGGATATTTAAGCTAAGTTAGGCGTTGTATGATCCGGTGTAAGGAGGCGATTAGACATACTGTTTTTAGAAACAATCTTTAGAAGGAAGATTGGCATGGTGTTCTCGATTCATCAAGTGCCGCACAGGTTATTCCGAATTTGTCGACCCATAACAAATGATGACGTAGTAGGATCTCTCTAGTAGGTGGGTGATTTGAATGCCCTATATCACAACCTCTATCAAAGACCAAACCCACATCCAAGGTACCCCGAATATGCCGAAGAATTCATTTCACTACTTGCCGGTGACTTTATGGGATGTACCATGTACCCGCCCACAACACTAATTACCTGGGAAATGCCTGGAGGAGTGAAAATCATAGCGTATATAAGACTATCTACAATACTAGACTATGAAACTCGAGACATCTCATTTTCATCTTCTTTGGTTTTAGGCGACAAAGAAGCAAAAAGTCTAAAATGAGACGCCAACGAAGTACTTACCGGTTTAGCATTTTTCATGCTGAAATATTCAAGGACTTTCTTAATATACCTCTTCTACGATAGGTATAATTTCCCAACCTGTTTAACTCTGTGAATCTCCATACCTAGAATTTTTTGGACAGCTCCAAGATCTTTCATCTTAAACTCCTTACTAAGTTGCCTCTTTAACAATTGTATCTATGACATGTCTTTCGCTACGATAAGCATGTCATCCACATGCAATAGCAAATAAACAAAAGAGCCATCAAGCAATCTCTTATAGTACACACAAATGTCATGCACACTTCACGAGTGGTCATAACTGAACATAAAACTACCAAACCACTTGTACCATTGTCGTGAAGATTGTGTGAGACCTTAGAAAGAGCATTTCAACCTGCAAACGTGATCTTCTTTACCCTTAACAACGAATCCCTTAGGTTGAGACATATATATTGTCTCCTCAAGCTCTCCATGTAGAAAAATAGTCTTGATATCAAGTTGCTCAAATTCTAAATTATAAAAAGCCACTAACGTGAGCAATACATGAATGGAATTATATTTCACAACTGGATAGAACACTTTATTGAAGTATATCCCTCCTTCTAACTAAAACCCTTCACTACCAAATATGCATTGAATCTTTCATCTTCAACTCTTGAAATTCCCCCCCCCCTTTTTTTTTGAAGATACATTTGCATCCAACAGCTCTTTTTCCCTTAATCAATTTCACAAGATCCCAAGTTTGGTTCTTATGGAGAGACTCCATCTCTTCATTCATCACAACAAGCCACTTCTCAAATTTAAAACAAATAGTAGCTTCATGAAATGTAAAAGGTTCTTCAATACTAAATTCTTCAGCAATTATAAGAGCATATGCTACCAAATCGGCGAAATCATACATCTGAGAAGGCTCAATTTGCCTTTTAGCTCTCCTTGCAGTCAAAGTCTGAGGTTGTTCAACTTCTTCTACTTCATCTTTAATCGAATCCAAGTCTTACTGATCACCGTTACTCTCTGACTGAATAGGAACATCTTCAGAAGTTCTCCGTGAATACTTTACACTAAACTCCGCCTCTTTCGCAACATTCTCTTCCTAAATATCTGTAGACTCAACAATCTTTCCCTGATCAAGCATAGAATTTTCATCAAAAGTAACATCCCTACTGATTATAAACTTTGGTGACTGAGGGTCATAACACCACAATCTTTAACGTATAAAGACGATGCTTCTAGAATAATCCGTCGTAAGAGATTTCTCCATGCAAAAACTCTCTAACTTTTGCCACAATCCCGAGGCCGTTTTTTCATCGGCACCTTCACGAAGCATCTTGTTAGATAATGACAATTGGATCGTGTTGTGTGCCCTCTCTTCCATTTCCTCGATCTCAGTCGTAGTCATGTCAGGGTAATTCCCATCCATGGCTCTAACTGAACCTTCTTGATGCAACAATGCCTTCATCTTGATCCTCCATAGCCCAAAATTGTTTTGGCCATCGAAGGGTGCCACTTCGAACTTGATAGATGCCATCTCGAACAAAAGGACCGAAATTCCTTCGCTTTGATATCAATTTGTTACGGAAGAATGCCAAGAGATGCAGAAGTCGAAGCACAAAATAGTATAGGATGAAAGAAAAATTAAAACACAAAAGACATGATCTATGTGGAAAAACTCAAAATGGAAAAAACGACGAGCAGAGACAGAGGTTTCACTATCTTCACTAGCGAGTACAAGCACACAATACAAGATCTAAAGATCTAACAAGAAGAAGTGAATAACAAAAAGGGGGGGCAAAATGTGAAGGCAAGTGTTACAATGTATTATGCAACATATCCTTTTTATTATCCCTTCTAAAAAACCCTAAAACAGAAGTGCATGGTCCAAAATATACTTATCTCTAATTTGAAAGTCAAAAAACTCAACATGTTGGTTTAAGTCTAAGTCATTCATACCAATAGAACCATCTAGGTTAAAATCGGAGATCACATTGGTCCTGATTCATTTTGTTGTTTTGATCTTGGCGATTTGATTTGATGCTAAAATCCATAAATGAGAGGAAAGTTGCAAACTTCTTTATTTTCTTCTAAAAGATTCTCTTATGTTTCTCAACATTTTCCCAATTTTATCGCACTACGTCTCTAAAGTCTACATTGTTAAATAATCTAGTATGACGACCCATGTCGAACCGCTTAAAATCATGATACGCCGACAAAAATCGAATGGCGATGCCGTGGAAATGTCAATTAAGTAATTCTTAAATAATTATGAGTCAAAACTAATATTCACTTAGGAAAATGGAATTGACACCAAAACATGGTATTTTCTTAGATGAATCTAATGGGTGCATTCATTTTACCAAAAAAAAAAATAGAGGATTTGGAAAATATTATTTTAAAATTAATCGCTTGAAATAATTAGTCAATAAAAAACGTTTCATTATCGACCACAAATTATCAAATTATGTCTAATTACTTTTGCGAATGATGAATTTTTTTTTAATATAAATGATTTAATTAATTTTTTTTTTTTTGCAAAGTAAACGAAACTAAATTAGAAGACGAAAGAATGAATAAACAGTGAAGACATTTTGGAGGCATTAAGACAAAGACAAGTT